>JAPFFP010045216.1:0-11804 GCA_026153255.1 Solanum medicagineum | reverse complement strand
CAAATATTCAAGACACATCTAGAAACCATTCCCAAAATCTGGTGTTGCATGTACAAGACTCTAATGATTTAGAAGCAATTAAAAGAAACTACAAGTCTCGAATGTCCTTGATTCTCCAATAGAACAAAAACAACACAATAATGGAATCCTAAGGGTCCGCTAAAAGGACAAGCCGCTACTCTCAAGAAAATCTTGAAGCTCAAATTGAATATAGAAAGAGAGAAATTAGGGGAATCCGGGTTCACCACCTACACAGGTGTAGAAGCAATGAGTGAGTACAAAAAACATGGCTCAACAAGTAAATACTAAGCACAAAGTAATGAAATGGAGAACACAAATATTTCCTAACACACCATTTGAACCTACACAAAACTACAACTTACAGGAAAGATCAACCCAACATAAACAATTTACATGACACATATCACGTAATTCAACAATATACTAATATTCAAGCACCTCATTATCACCAAATTCATGAAATAATAAGCCGCCGAAAGAAATATACATAAATCACAATGAGCAAATAGAACGTACAATAACGCAGATGAAATGTCAAACAATGTAATGCATATCTGTGCTACGATACATATGCACTGATCAACTCAGGCTGGAACTCATGGGACCACACATGGATCATGTATCCGTTGGAACTATTTTCCTTCGGCATATTTAATTATATTTAGCCAGATTCATTTTCTTTTGGTATTTTCACATCTAGCCAGAATTATTTTCCTTTGGCTTTTTAAGAAACTTTGGATCTCAGTAAATTTCCAAAACCAATGCAAATAGGCAACTTCAAGTAATGAATGAATATATGAAGAGTGCACAACAATAAGTCATTCAAGGCAATCATTCACAAAACTCTTTCAAAGGTCTTTCAATAATAGGATCAACATCCTCAATCAAGTCTTTCAATAGTAGGATCAATATCATCAATCAAGTTTCTCAACGCAAGTAACACATTGGTACACGTAATTACAGTTCTATTTTATTACCCCCTCACATCTTATTATATAGTTCCATGAATAATTTATCGTACAACCCAATGCCCATTACTCCTCAACACACAGACGGAAATACAAGGATCAACATCCTCAACTAAAGTTTAGAAATTCACCTGCCTTAATTCAATCAAGTAGTTACTTTAACACTTTAGCCTTCCCTTTTCGTTGAGCCTCCAATTCAATAAAAAATCTACTCAAATACGGAATCACAATAAGATTAAAAGAACAACACCAATTTAATTAATTTTTGAACTCATGCCAAAATCAACCCCAAAAACTCAATTCTGTAAATGAAGGGTAAACCTGAAATTTTTTACATCAACATGTTCATCCAAGCATTTTGAATCTAATAGTTGAAACCTTTTCGAAAATGGAGTTGAAATCAACTCAAAATCACCATTTTACTAAAAACTCAAGTTTTTGACAAAACCTTCGATTTGGATTCAAAATCAAGGATTTAGAGATCAAAATCATGATATAATCAATGAGTAATGAAGGCTCTATATTAAACTTACTCATCCAATTGATGTTCCTCAAAAATACTCTTAACAATCGACTCTACCAATCTTCTAAATTTCAAAAATGGAGGAAATGGGATGAATTTGATTTTTTTGAAAAATTAAAAGACTGAGAGACATTTTATCCTCCGTGAATGCAGCCACTACTCTGCGAACGCAGAGAAGAACTCCAATGTACTCCACAAATGTGGGCATTATTCTGCAACACGGAGAAGAGGTACTCCGTGAATGTGCCCCATCCTCCAGGAATGCAGAAGTCATTAAGATGACCCTTCACAAACGCGTTCAGATTGTCGTGAGCACAAAGAAGGATCTTCAAACCACATACATCAGCAAACACACATCAAGCACAAAAATCTGAATGGACCCTTGGGATTCATTTAGAATTTCGTATACATAAACCGTATATTCTACCCTACTAAGTTCGACGTTTTGGACTTAATGGAGCCATTAGAAGCGAATCAAAGGTCTTCTTGACCCAAAATTGGATTAGTCACAACTAAACTAAGTCAAGACTCGAAAAGATCAAAACACCCTCAGAACCCTTGAAAAATAAACTGACTCTACCTAGGCCTAAAATCATCTCTCCAATCTAACAAAATCATTAGAAATCTAATCCAAGCAATTGAATTCAAAATGTTGATCAAAGTCAAACTTTGATCCAATTTAACTCAAACTTCCAACTTAAGACCTCAAATTTCCAAAACAACTCCAAATTCAAAAATGACAAGTCTCTTAGACCAAGTTGCACATTCTGGAGTTGATGGAACTGACATAATTCTATTTCGAGACTCGTAGCTCCGGTTGACACCAAAAATCACTTTAGAACAATTTAAGCCTTCAAAAAGGTACGACTAGTAACAAGGATAGTAGTGTTGCCTCTAGGTTTCCAACTCCTGATAGATTGATGGAAGTAGAAGGTGCAAAAGGCTCCTAAAAGAAGTCTCAGAGGACACTTAAGAGTTCTTTGAACAATTTCCTTTCAATATTAAAAGTTTATCTTCAATTAGTATACTTATTGTAGTGCCTTTGAATGTCTTGTGGGCAAGGGAGGTGAGTTTTGATTCTTGAATTCTTTCTTGAGGTCTAAAGGATCTTATTTTAAGTATGTTTGCATGCAGAATGGGTTATTATATTAAAGGAAATGGTTACTTTTGTGGCCCCAAGACTATAAGTTTTCCAAGGCATGATTTTATTCTTACTGTTATATTATATGTTCTCGGCAATTTTATCCAAGTCACTCCCTCAAAATTTCATGCCTAAGGAGGAATCATGTGTCTTATGCAGAATGTAAGAGCTTTTAAATTTGAAAGACTTATTGCTTGCAAGAGGACCAAGAAACCCTAACAATAATATTGACTTTGAGAACGGGAAGTCAATTTATGACCTGGCCCAAGAATTAAATAAGACCCCTTCGGAAATGCCTTTTGAAGCAATACAAGATATGAGTAGTTCTCCAATCAATTAAAAGTGACAAAAGATTGTGACTTTAAGGGATTACTGGAGAAACAATGTATTCACCTTTCTAGGTTTGGAATTTTTCTGATTGATTGGAGAACTACTAATATTTTGTATTGCTTCAAGGAGCATTTCCGGAAGGTCTTCTTTAACTGCAGCACCACGGCATAAATTGAACTTCTGTTCTCGAAGTGAAAATTATTGTCGGAGTATTTAGCCTTGCAAGCAGCATGTCTCTAAAATTCAAAAACACTTACATTCTGCATAAGACACAAAATTCCCCCTTAGATATGATTTTGAGGAAGCAGCTTGGTTAAAATTGTTGAGAACATATAACAGAATAGTAAGAAGAAAGTCTTGCCTTTGGAAAACTTGCAATGATATAGGTAACCATTCTCTCTAATAGATTTTTGCACGCAAAACATACTTACAATAAAAACATTTAAACTTCAAGGAAGAATTCAAGAATCAAAACTCCCCTCCCTTGTCCTGTTGAAAGTAATGCCTCAAAAGCTAGAGATTAGTTGTATCTCAAAATACAACTTAAAAGTAGGATTAAGTTCAAATAAATTAGTTGCAAGTATTGCAGAATTTGAAGAAGTCTTTTCCTATTTTTTAGGCATTAGTTATTAGAGATAATCATAGCTCCTTTTCTTTAGCTTTTTCAGTTATTATTTCATGTATTTATATGGCAGTTATTATCCTAATAAATCATGAACTTTACATCTGATTTCTGAGTTTTTTTTCTTCTTCATATCTGAACATTCTGCTCCAACAGATTGGTATCAGAACTTGAACTTTCTGCTTTAACCGGCTCATCCTTATCTGGATCATCAGGATTGAAGTCATCATCTTCCGAGTCATTGGAAGGAAGCCCCAAAATCGCACCATCTTTAGGAGTGACTTCTGCCAAGTCTTTTGATGCAGAGTAAAAATCAAATTCATCAGAACTGGAGTCATCTTCTGAATCATTTTTTTCTACATTTGGATTTTCATAGAACAACCTGAAGGTTATTCTATCAAAGGCAAAGAAGATAAAGTGTATCTTCTAAGGAAGGCATTGTATGGTTTAAAACAGGCTCCTAGAGCTTGGTATAGCAGAATTGATACTCATCTTTTGAGCTTAGGCTTTCAAAAAATCCTTAGCGAGTCTACGCTCTGAGAAGATTCTGACTTAACCATTGTCTCTTTATATATAGATGACTTGCTAGTTACAGGTAGCAATTTGGACTTGATCATACTGTTCAAGGCTGAAATGATGGAGGTTTTTGAGATGATAGATCTTGGTGAAATGTTCTATTTCCTTGGAATGAAAATTCAGCAAAAAGAACAAGAGATCTTTATATGCCAACAGAAGTATGCTTAAGAAATTCTCATTAAGTTCAAAATGGAAGAATGCAAGTCTACAACAACTCCTATGAATCAAAAGGAGAAGTTTTGCAAAGAAGATGGAGCTAAAAAGGTTGATGAAGGACTTTATAGGAGCCTGATAGGTTGCCTAATGTACTAAACTGCAACGAGGCCAAATATTCTTTATGCTGTGAGTTTACTTTCAAGGTATATGCATTGTGCTAGTGAAATTCATTTTCAAGCAACTAAACGCGTGCTTAGATATGTTAAAGGTACTGCAAATTTTGGCATAATGTTCAAAAAAAACATTAGATTTTCAGTTTCTTGGATTTTCTGATAGTGACTGGGCTGGCAGCTCAGATGATATGAGAAGCACCTCAGGTTACTGTTTTAGTTTTGGCTCTGGCATGTTCTTTTGGCATTCAAAGAAGCAAGATACAGTAGCTCAATCTACAGCTGAAGCAGAGTACATTGCAGCTGCGTCAGTTGTGAATCAAGCTCTTTGGATTCGGAAGCTGCTGACAGATTTGTACATGGAGCAGAAGAAGAGCACTGAAATCTTAGTTGATAATCAAGCTGCAAATCAATTACAAATAATCCTCTTTCACATGGAAAGACTAAACATTTCAAGATCAAGCTTTATTTCTTGAGGGAGGTACAACAGAATGGAGACATAGCCTTAGTGCGCTGCAAAACTGATTTTCAGAATGCTGACATCTTGACGAAGGCTCTACCTGGAGCAAGGTTTGAGTTTCTCAGAAAAAGACTTGGTGTTGCTCCTCTTGAGTCAAGGAGGAGTGTTGAAAGTAATGCCTCAAAAGCTAGAGATTAGTTGTATCTCAAAATACAACTTAAAAGTAGGATTAAGTTCAAATAAATTAGCTGCAAGTAGTGCAAAATCTGAAGAAGTCTTCCTATTTTTTAGGCATTAGTTATTAGAGATAATCATAGCTCCTTTTCTTTAGCTTTTTTAGTTATTATTTCATGTATTTATATGGCAGTTATTATTCTAATAAATCATGAACTCTACATTTGATTTCTGAGTTTTTTTTCTTCTTCATATCTGTAACATTCTGCTCCAACATGTCCACAAGACATAATTCATAAGCACTATATTAAGTATACTGTTTGATAATAAACTTTGGACATTGAAAGGAAAATTGTTCGAGAAACTCTTAGGTGTCTTTCGTACTTTCTAATTGTACCAGTTTATCAGGCGTGGAAGAGTTCCACAAAGAAAAAGGATTGATGCTATCTTCTTCAGTATTTGAAGAGTTCCACAGAGGAAAAGGATAATTGCTTGTACGTTCGTACACAAGATTGATCCTGACTCCTCTAGTTCTAGCATAAGACATACACAAGCTAATGGATAAATTATCTTGATGAACATCAATGAAACGACTTGTCTCACTTTTCACATTTTCATTGGCTAAAGATCGAGAAGAGATCTTTATCGCCAAAATTGAATATCCCTAGAGATAGGTGCACATGAACGATGACTAAAACGAATTAAATCTGACTGATAATTAGATGTGTTACAAGTTCGAACTTGCAGGTTTTGAAATTGGTGTACCATTGACAGACTGCACAACTTGTTTCTTATCGGAGAATAACTCTCCTTTTTGAAGCATCCATAAAAAATTGATAAGCACGCTTCTGTTCATCTCTTCATCAGTTAGAGCACCAATGTCTTTTAGAACCCAAGGGCCCTTAATCTGGAAAAAAGGAAGATCATTTAATAGTAGTCAGGGAGTGGAAGAAAATGTTAAAAGGGAAAATGACCTACTTTAGGAAAATGACGAGAAATGATACTTTGTATAAATCCTCGAAGTTGCTCTCATTTAGCAGATAATGTAGACAAGTGTAGAAGGCCTAATCGATATATCCTTAGGGGCGTTTTGGTTACTGTATAAGATCACTTAGGAATAGATCTTACATTGAATAATTATTGAAATATATTCTCAGATAACAACTAAGAACTAAGATGACTCTATCTTCGGGTCCCTTATTGTTCTTCAAAGATTGTTCTATCCCTGAGAGAAAAGGTCTTTGTTATGAGTAACTTAAAGGAATGCAAAAACTACGTTTTGTCCCTTCTACAGGACGTGCCAACCACTATAGTAGTGGCAGCATTTGTAGAGTAGTGTTCTTTTCAAGTAATCGAACCCTCATTCCATTATGGAATCATGTCCCCTATCAGATCTCATAGTTTGTTAAGTCATCAAAATTTCGTAACACTTTTAAAATACTAAGCATCTCTATTCACAAGATCATTTATTTTGTTCAATATTGGAGTAGTCATGTATCTTAAGGGATGTAGAATTCTAGAGACATATATTAAAAGAGTGAGACATAAAAGATAATAAGGATTGTGTTATTTTCACTGTAGGATAGGACCATCAACTTATAAGAGAAGAATTAAGGGAGAAGTAGATTCATACCCACATTGTTTATCAATAAAATTATGTTTTTTCGTATCTTATTTGTGATTACAATTTATTTTTCATCACATTAAAATTTGTCGTGAACAACATGTACCTACTAACTAAGGGAAAAAGGGGTGTCAATCAAGCACGTTTTCAGGGAAGCTAATGGAGTAGTGAACAATTAACAAATAAATAAAAAAAAGGATGGAAATTAGTTGTATCTGAAAGCTTGAGATGTATCCTATTCCCCCTTTTAATATTCATGTATTTGATAGGGAAAGGATGGGCACTATATTGCCTAGTCTAGTCTTCTCTTATAATAACTCTCAAGTATGTTTATTAAATAAATCTTTTATCCAAAAAAAAAATTAAAGATTTATGGTGTAATTTTGTGAATTTTCACCAAATGTTGTGTAAATTGGACGAGTATGAGATACTGTGTAAATTGGCATTACCTAACAATAAGGTGCTTCTATACTGACATTTTTTTTCGAGCAAACCAACTTTTTGGATGATTGTCAATTTTCTCCGAAAAAATAGACTTCACAGACTGTCCTTGACTATGGTCATATAATTTAGAAACTTTAAATGAACAAATAAACATAAAAAGAAAAGACACAAAAAAATAAGAAGTAGAGAAATAAAAAAGGGAAAGAATTAAAAAAGGAGATATTTAACCAAATGTTATTACCCCAACTAGACCCTAGGTGTGACACAACGATTAGGATCCCCACGGGAACCTCAACCAAACCTTCTTAGTGTAGCATAAGCATTCATATGAAATAAACAATCATGATGCAGAAGATCATATGAGGAACTAAATCATAATATCACAAGAAAAGCGATTAGTCAACATAGACTCTCACATATCGAACATGCCTTTAACATAAACTAACATAGGTGGAGGCTAAGACATGTCTCTAGCTCACCCTCAAAGAAAGTAATACAAGAAGTAGTTTCAATTTCAAACATAGTCTATTACTAACAAGTAAATTAAGATAGAAGCAGTCCACCCTAAAAACATGAGGACTCATCAGCATTCTTCGAATGACCACTCGAACCAAGCCACATGAATGAGAAAAAGAATGATTGCACATCCTTATATTATGATATAATGTAGACAAGAAGTATGTGGTAGTACATTTGAATGTACTCATTTTGTAGACAATGCCATACAAGTACGTCTTGTAGTGCAAGTGATTTAAGGAAAAAAATCATGATATGGAGAGCATTTAAAAGCACAAGTAAATGTGATAATAGTCAATACACAAGTAAATAGAATAGATAGTCATATAAAGCAACATAAAGAGTCATATATATATGGGATAAAATCATAATCGACTATAAGACCGTGCGAACTATAATATAAAATTTCGATGTCTCCCCATATAATGGAAAAATAAAAAAATCTACTTGTCAAGGTAGACTCTACCCAACTAAGTGGGTGTCATAAATCATATGCTATTTCTGGATTCACTAGCTATGCCATATAGATAATAAATTCTTGGCAACATAGTTATGAGACTACAAGACCCATGAGGCCAAGTCCCCACTTTAAGCCTCATTGGTGCTAAGTCAGATCCCACGAAATACATATCATAATCTTACTTATCATAGGTTCATAAATCTTGTAACAATTTATAGTTTAAAATATTCATAAGCTATTCATGTGGGAAAGGTAATTTAAATCAACCAATCAAATTCATAAAAATCATATTCATAGATTTGGCTCATTTTCATGAAATTAAGTATGTGGGTTTAGGCCTTAGATCATTATCAATTATAATTCAATTTGAGTAGAACAGGGTATTAAGTCACCATTTAGGCTCTTAAGTCTCCCTTCTTCATAAACTTGCTTGAACATTTGTATTTGTATAATCATAACTTGGGATAAAAATTAGAGCAAAAGTATGGATTCATAATCAATAAGCTTGGAATCATGTAATTGAGGTAACTTCATGGATAATCATGTGACATAGGAAGAATTAATGCATAGTCATGTGAAGTAGAGAACTCATATATAATTTCATGAACACTAAGTAGCATATAGAAGAATTTATTTACAAATCATATGACTCACGCAATTTATAATAATTCATATGTAATTGAGAAGATAACAACAACATTGGGCCGAGCTGGATTTGAACCAGCTAGAATTATAATTTATACAATTGAAATTAAAATTATGAAAATCTTTAAAATACATTCTTGAATTTTTATGAAAAAGAGGAGAATAGTTTGGGGTTCATGGGTGAAATGGAATCAAGGATGAATAGCCACATAATTTAGATAAAATTACTGGAAGAAATCTGAAATCGAGAGATGGGTCTTGAAATTCCAATTTAATTTCTTCAATGGTCTGGGAGAAGATGAAGTTGAGAGGACCTTGAAGGTTTGTGTGAATAACTTAGAATGTGGTTAATTTAGGCAGTATAGAGACAGTTATTGGTAGATATAAGGCTAAATGATGTAGTTTAGGGGGGTTAGGAGCGTAGAAAATCTAAAAAATATCCTCCATTAAAATCAGCCGGAGAGGTCTACAGATTGAATCTATGGGTCATAGACCCATCTAGGCTTCCTAGAAATCAGACCAAATTTTCTTTTTTTGAAGTTGATCTACTGGCTTTTAATTTTTCTTGTGAAATTTGGTCACCAAAATTTTAACTATTGAAAATTTCACCCTAATCTACGAGACCTAACTTACGATCGTAGTTCATTCTACCGCTTGTATGGAGGACTCATAATTCTTCCCAACGTTTAATCAAATTTGCAAATTTTAGAACCCCATTTACAAATCCTATATATGACTCGTCAATGCATCCATGACCTGTAATGGGTTTTGTCCTGTTGGACCCAATTTTTCATACCTTCTGGATCTCAACCGCAATGCTATCCACAAACCGTCAACTCATCTATGGTCCATATAAGCCTCTCGTACATTCAACTCAAATTTTTTCTTATGTCTGGGATCACCTACCCGACCCCATCTACGATTCGTATAACATTGTACGAGTCGTAGACTAGCTCATGCTTTAGCCCAATTATGCATTTTCTTCTATAATATAATCTGACTTTCCAGCTTACGGGGTATTACACTAAAGCTATTAAAAAGGAGCATTTTCTATAATTAATTAGGGGGTATTTTGTGTAACACCTTGTTTGGAGGGTTGTTACCCATTATATTATATTGTTAATCTAAAATACAATATTTATTTTGGTGGTTATTTATATTCTATTATATTGTGTCGTTTAAATTCGTTATTGCGTAACAATGAAAAGACATATTTTATGTAACAAATAAATTTGGTGTGATCGCATTGTCATCTTAATTTTTTCCTCATTTTATCTTTACGTAGTATTTAATAATTGTAATTTATCATCTACTGTATTTATTCATAAAGTACTATCTTGTACCTTAGAACTTCTTGTAAATTTATTATTCAAATTATGAATATTTAACATTTTTTAACAAACAAAGAAGGATATAAATATTGAAGGAGGAGGGGTGAGGGGAGGTTTTATTTTTAATATTATATAAAAATTATTATGTATACGTAAACATTTTAGGTCCTCTACTTTAGCTTTTTAGAATTATTTTTTTTTTCTTTTTTAATTGTCCTTGACAAAAAGTAGTAGTTCGGATGTAGGCACTCTCCATCTTCATGAAATTGCTAAAAAAATAATGGAGAAATTAAAACAAATTATAAATTAATTATGTCCTTGTCATTTGTAAAGTAGACCTCAACTTTCTTAAGAACCAACAAAATGGAAATTTCTAGTGAGAGATTAAAAAAAGTATCAATTATATCTGTGTCCTGTAAAAAGTACACCACAACTTTCTTAAAAAACTCACTCACTTTGAGCATATACACATAATTAAATATTGGAAGGACGAACAGAAATTCTCATATGCTTATATCATCAAAAAAATAGTTTAATTTAATGTCTACCATTATATTATATTATGGTATAATTAGATGAGTTTTAATCAAATGAGTATTTAAAATTAGGGGATTGATTCTTTTTATTCCTCAATTGTTGCGTGTCCTTTTTTTTTAAAAAAAATAAATAAATTAGGAGTATATTTGATTATAGCATAACAATAGATATATTTAAATAATAGCATAAATGTATAAATAACTAGTAACTATTTTTGACTATATGTGGATATTCAAGATCAGGTTTATAAAAAATAGTCAAATCTTTATCCGTCAAGGGTTTAAACGGTTCATTCAATGCTGGCAGCTTCCAAATTTTTGCAGCGTATAACGATTTCTCATCTAGACCACAATGACAACCTGAAACAATATTCTCGATTTTCGTAGGAAAATCTTGAGAATGTTTGCACAAACTAACCTTCTTCGTAATGCTACACACTACATAGTCTTCATTTCTGATTTCTCCACCTTCTCTTAACACCTTCTCTGTACCTTCGTCAACACAATATTCTTTCATAATCCAATACATAATTTTTTCATTGTCTCTGCCACTTCTTTCTTGATCAAAACGAAAAGTTTTCTTAAGCCCAATTACAAATCCTTCCTTATCCATAATTTCTTTACTCGTGTCTCGTCCTTTTCATTTGCCACAACCAACAATTAATCTGTTGAAGTTTTTACCCTCCATGGATTTTTTCTTCAACTTAGTAAAGAAATAGTTGACATGGTCATTACCCGTCTTCTCTTCACTCCATAATAATTCCTGAATTAATTCACCTAGCTTCTTGTCACCGTACAAGTCTACATATGGAATATCATGAAATTCAATAGGCATTCTACAAACGAATTTCTTTAAACACCTTATGAGATCTTCATCCTTATATTTCATTCCCACTGTATCTGTTTTTTTTTTTTGTTTTAAAAAAAAGAAGTCGAAAATAAAGTGTATATCAACTTAAGATTAAAAAAGATACAACTTAAGAAGATGGAGAAATATTCTAAAGCAAGAAAATAATTTGTAATATATATACAACAACAACAACAACAACATACCCAGTGGAATCCCACAAGTGGGGTCTGGGGAGGGTAGATTGTACGCAGACCTTA
>JAPFFP010045215.1:0-11807 GCA_026153255.1 Solanum medicagineum | reverse complement strand
ACCTGATTATTCTGACCGGAAAATGATTCTGAATCTTTGTTTGTTTGGTGACGAGAATCGATGTAATTTCACAAATATCTATCGTGTAGGATGTCTATGAGATCCCCATACATTCATATGTATCAATTCAAAGATGCTAGAGGATTTTGAATCACTAACAAGGAACTTTAGTCTACATTGCGTAGCTAGTGGACATATCAAGCATTCTTGATGAACTACTATCTCAACTTTATTCTTCAAGGCCATTATATGTTTCATAGTTTTTATTGATGGATGACCAAGTCTTAGGTGTCATAGCTCTTAATCTTCTATCTTACTTGTGACAGCTCCAATCAGTGGTGTTGTGTGATCCTTTAGTATGTAAAGCCCATCAGACACTCTACCAATCTCAATCATCTTCCCACTGAAGAGAGTCTGCAATACATATAAATCAGGATAGAATGACACCATACACTTCAGATCCTTTGTGAGACTTGCAACAGATAACAGGTTGAATTTAAAATCTGGCACATGTAGCACCTCCTTCAAGCAATATTCTCCTAGCATTATTGAATTTCCAGTGTCATCTATTTGAATCCTGCTTCCTGTAGGTACTTAAACCTTATCCATCCTTTCATTAGTTACAGTTTTAGGATCAACTAAGACTTCTTATCATGTGTAATGTGATGTGTAGCACCTGAGTCTACAATCCACTCTATATCACTATTATCCTTTTTCAAAACAATCATACCTGTTGTTGCATTTGCCTTGCAGCTGCTAGTTGGTGTAGGATTCATCATTCTTTAACACTTGTTCATATTGATCATTGGTGAAATATCCTCTTGGAAAGTTCAACTGTCTCAGATGTTTGTTTTCCTGTGTTACCTTCTCCTTCAAATGTTGTGTTGTTAGCTTGTGGCTTCTTATATGTATCATTTTCTACTTTCCTAGCATATATTTTGGAGATGGTCACGTCAGCGGCGGCAAGTGGATCATTCATGCGCAGACTTAACTGAAAAAGAAAGATTCCGCTCGAAATTCTACTATGTTGTAGCATGTTTCCTTAGTATGTCCTTTGTATCCACAATGTTCACACACAACTCCTTGCTTCCTTCTTTGAAATGAATGTCCTTGTGAAGCCTGAAACCTTCCTTGTCCCCGATAATGATTCTGATAGTTAGCATTTTTCCCAGCCAACATTATTAATGGTTCATTTCCTGCATCACTGTGGTCCCTAGTTTTCTCTGACTTTCTTCCGGTACAACCATGGAAAATATGCTTGATTCACACTTGGAACTGTTGAGCTCAACAATATAGCACTTGTTACTTGAGCAAATGTTTCATTCAAACCAACTAGAAACTACAATAACCTTTGTTGTTTAATATGTCCAGCATAAGGCTTAGACAACTCACAATCACAGCTTGGACTTAGAATCATCACATCAATTTCATCCCAAAGATCTCTCATCTTTGAGTAAGGTAGTAACTGAATATGTTCCCTGTGTCAATAATTGATCTCCTTCCACAAGTAGAAACTTCTGATCAGATTTGATTTGTCAAATCTTTCCTTGAAGTCTTCCCACACCTTCTTAGAACTTGATGCATAAACTATGCTAGTCATTAACTCTCGTGCAATTACTACACTGATCCAAGATAACACCACAACATCACATCTCTCCCACTTCGTTAACATTGTGCGTTTATATGAGCTTCTCGCGCAGGTGCCATCCACAAATCCTAGTTTATTTTTAACTAGTAATGCGATGCGCATTGATCTACTCTAAATGCCATAGTTCTCAGGCCCTGAGAGCTTCATAGGAATCAAAGCTACACCAGGGGTGTCTGATGCCTGTAAATTTAGCAGGTGATTGTGATCTGTTTGAGGATTTGTTTGTTTATTCTCTGTATTTGATGAATTCTGATTTTCTGCCATAATTGCATCTTGAGAAATCACGAACAATGATTGATCCACACTCAGCGAAGTCTACTGATTCCTTATTATGATCAGAGGCTCTGATACCATGTTAAATTCTACACCTAATACACAGAACAATGGAATAAGAACTATGCCTTTGTTGAAGAAAAAACTTTAAGACTACATTTTCAGCTCCATTAGAGGAGTTGTATTTCCTATTTACCACTGAACAATGACTCTACTACACCTTTTATAGATGATCAATAGACTAGCTAGCCACCTTTAACAAACTAGTCATATTTTACACGTGACTAATTCTTCTAACAAACTTTCTAACTAGCTTTGCACACACACTTGCACACACTCACTGCACAACTCAACCATGTGATCCTTTATGCTCTTAATACGACTGAATAACAAATCAGAGAAGATTAAATATCAATGCATCATTATTTGGTAATGAAACAAAAACATATAGGATGCATGTCATATATTTGTTCGATATGCACAAAGCGTCGAGCGTAAATAATTTTTTAAATCATTTTTATTAAGCAGATTTAAATTTTGAATTTGACAGGTTCAATTTTTTGAATTCTTAGTGCTAAACATAATATACACATAAAATTATGAATTCAAATATAATATTTATGTGACATTGATATATTTTTTGTACTTATATTTTAAAATTTTAGGTTATTATTTATTGCAACTTATAACCCATTTTATGTTATTTTAAATAATATATGTTTCTTATTTTGTTTAAATTTGCATTACACATATAAAATTTTGAGAGTCAATCAAAAATTTTAATTATTTTTTAAATATCTTAAATTGTTAATAACTGAAGCAGCTGAAAAAATAATTTATTAGAGGTAATATTATAAAATCTTTAAGCAAAATAATTTATTAGGAATAATATTATAAATCATAGTTGAAGTAGCTGGAGAAATAATTAATGGAAATGATATAGTAAAATCAAGCAGTTGAAGCATACACGTTAATCGGCACTTGCATTTAAGAAAAATAATTTCTTAAGGGTAATATTGTAAATTCATAGTTGAAGCAACTAAACAAATAGTTAACATAAATGACATAGTGAAATCAAGCAACTGAAATGGACATGTTAATCGACAACTGCCTTTAAGAAAAAATAACTTATTATGGGTAATACTATAAATTCATAGGTGAAGCAACTGGAGAAACAATTAATAGAAATAATATAGTAAAATCAAGCAGATGAAATAGACATATCGACCACAACATGCCTTCTTCAAGTGGGCTTATTAATTAAAAAAATGACAAAGTGAAATCAAGCAATTGAAACTGGCACATTAAGCGACAGTTGTCTTTATGAAAAAATAATTTATTAGGGGTAATATTATAAATTCATAGTTGAAGCAGCTGCAAAAATAATTATAAAAATGGCACAGTAAAATCGAATAGCTGAAGCAGACATGTCAATCGGTATTGCCTACTTAAGTAGACAGTTGAAGCAAACATGTCGAGCGCGACGTACCTGCTTCAAGCGACTTATAATATATATATAACTTAGGAATTTAATTATATATCATATAATATTATGTATCTATATTATTTTAAAATCATGAATATAAATGTTGGTTGACTAAAATATCCACTAAAAGTTGATCTACTTATTTGTCCTATTAAGTTAAAAGTTTCTCCATCTGAAAATTACTACAGGGTATAAATGTAATTTTATATTAGAACTAAATAAAATATTTTTTCTATTAGAACTAAGTTCTTTGCAAGGTAAGTATTTTCCCCCTTATAGAAGGAGCTTAACATTGAATATGTTTCACGATCCTAAACAAGCCATGAATGGCACACAATACTGTAACACCCCATAAAATTACCAAAACGCCCCTAAAACGTAATCGTGCGCACAACGCATCTTTCCAAAGCTTCGATGAAAAATCCGAGATCGGATTTGCTGTCACGACACAAGTCTAGGGCCTTGACGTGACCGATGAAAGGGGAATCCGAAGTAACTCTAAACAAGCCTCATTGCATATCATCATATATCCCTGGTCATGACAGCAAGATAAAACGACATAAGAAATATAAACAAGGGAATGTGGGACTAAGGGAGAGAGAATCATATTTAAATAGCTTGGATATCATAAGTGAGTCAAAGCTTCGACATAATACATATTTTGTCTAACAACACCTCTAACATAGAACTTAGCGGGGGCCAAGAGAAATAATCAGGCTCACCCTCATAGTCAAGTATACTCAAAAAGGAAAGATAGTCTTTAATACATAACATAAGAACATAGATATTGCCCTCGAACATGAGGACTCACCAACTAGCTTGATTGGTTATCACTAGCCACGTGGAGGAGGAGGATGACCAAATGGAGTTTCGGTTCCTACATGGTAACATCATATAGGCATAGAGTATGCGTTAGTAGCTTAAATATACCAAGTATGTGGGATGCAATGCAACAAGAGATAGGCATCATAAACAAAATGCATAAACATAGACAATGGATAAGATACTATCAATATGACATGTATGAATGATACTTGAAGTAAAACATGTTAGTGAATGCCTCGTCTCTTCCAATAATTCCTACTCCTTCACCTGATCGAACATCAATTGCAACGATTCGACAGATGGCTCATATGCTTATATAGAATTAGAGCATACATAGGTATAGACCATCATCATAGACCAAGTGAGTTACTTCCCAACTCCAAGGCACACCATTTCTTGAATGGTGATTGAGGTTTGATACCCCCTCAACAAGGCAACTGAGGCTTGACACCCCCTCGTCAAGGTGATTGAGGCTTAGTACCCCCTTAACTAGGTGATTGAGACTTGGTACCCTCTCAACATGGTGATTGAGACTTGGCACCCTCTCAATAAGGTGATTGAGACTTGACACTCTCTCAACAAGGTGATTGAGACTTGGCACCCTCTCAATAAGGTGATTGAGGCTTACCATCCCCTCAACAATGTGATTGACTTGCAATATCATAGATACTTTTCATGAATTCAACACATGTATAACATACTTTCATCATCACAAGGTCATTATATACCTACATTTCCTCTCATCATTATACATCATATGCATAGCATTGATTTATCATCATGCCATCATCATTTCATCATCATATAATCATCATAACACTATTCAACTCATAAGACATGCATTGGACCTTCAATTCCTTAAGAAACCTAGCCGGACATTTTATCAAACACTTGGCGGATGTGTAGTGCTAGTGTAAAACCATGCAATTCAAGTGTGAAATCAAGCAAGAAAATCCATTGTAAAACCATCAATCAACATCTTGCAACACCCTTAAGCAATATACATCAGAACCTTTCATCAAACCCAACATTAGATCCAAGATTTAGAGCTCAAAACATGCTAAAACAACTATACTTTCATGAACTGAAATCACTGTGCAGTAAATTTCTTAATATACAAAACCCACATGTAAAATCAACTTTAAATCATGCAATTTAAGTTAAAAGGAAGATTAGGCACCATGGATGGAAGGACCCAATGGTTCAACACCACATAAATTAGCTTGGAGATGAACTTGGTGAAGATTGGAGATGGAGACTTGAAGCTTGAAGAAGAACCTTGAAGGAAAACCTTAGCTTAGGATGAGGGTTTGGGACTTAAATTTGGGAGTGAAAATATGGCTAAGTGTTTGAGTGAGTATTGGGGAATTTTAGGATGATATGAGGATGAAATAAGGCTAAGTATAGATAAAAACATGTTTGGGAACACTTAGGCCCAAGACCCAAAAGCCTTAGACCGAGATAAAAATCACTGGCAACAAAATACTAAGGTCCGTGTCTGGTCCGTGATGCGGACCTATCACGAAGGACAATTTACACTGGTCCGCGACATCTGTGCATCGCGGCCCTGTCGCGGATCGGTTCTGGAAATCAAAATTTTGGAAAATTAAAAAATTGTGATTCGATTACTCTAAAATCGGGGTTAGACCCTGTCCCCCCTAATTTTGACCCCTTGGACAAAAATATGAAGTCAAATTTGCAATATCACGCACGAACTTTGAGATATATGGAATTTAAAATTTTGGGCATTCTGAAGCACATTTTCGGGCACTTTTTTGGGATCTTTTCAATATCTCCCCCTTGGAAACATTCATCCCCGAATGTAAAAGAGACGTACAAGACAAGAGTTATCATAACCAAATCAGCCCCAACAAGAATGCAACATTACTGTTCTAACACCATTTTCAAAATCTCAACATAAGTGTAAAATCATCATGAATTTGTTGACTTAAACATGAATGCATATGAATGACATAGGGGATGAAATACAAGGCTTGGAATCATAGAAATAAGACTTGACGTATTATCATAAGCCTGAATAGAATGAAAAAAATTATGGACATTGCTTCTCCATGCCCGTACCGGCTCCCTGAGAACCACATATGAATAGACGCCTCTTCTAAAAGGCCTTGAAGAACCCTACATCATTATCAATCAATCTTCACTCATATCCACACAACTTTTCCACTGGAACTCCTCATAAGTCAACTCTTCTATCACAACACCTGTAACTTCGAGGAGTTCTATAGTACTAGAGTCACCAACACATCCCCTCAACCTAGAAGGATGCAAAACTGGACGAACCATGACCAGAGGCAACTCCCATCCAAAAGCAACCTTACCAACTTCCTCTACACTATAAAAGGACTCACAACCATAACTCATTGTCAACCTTAACCACACCTACTCCACTTGTTGCCATGAACTACCATCTTCCCCCTTGGGAGACAACCTCCACTCTACCCCTTTTTGCCCAAAACTTCCAACCCTAATAAGACGGAATCGAGGCCTTGCTTAATCTCGACCTATCCAACCCAAGAAGATTTGGAACAAACAAGAACACTACACCACCATGCTCAACTTCCTCCAACGCTAGGCTACCTAGAGCACCGACCTCAACATTAGCCTTACCAGGAAAATAATACACATCCTTATCATGACCCTTAAAGAACTCTAGCCACTTTATTGTTATCCTTCATTCACACCTATCATATTTAGCAAACAACCTCCCATCATCCAAGACTTGCACAGTACCCCCAAAAGTCAGAAGCTCTAATCAAATCCATACTTCAACACTAAAGACCACCACAAGCATAACAAGGTAGGGACTAAAGACCTATTCATGAAACCCATAAACATAGCCAGTGCATAATTCAACCAAACAACTCCATCAATACTAATAATGCTCACTTGGGGACAAAGCTCTGACCAAAGATCAATCTTCACGAAGCGACTAACCCATTGTAGTTGACCAAATAGACCGACCATGCTCTACCATTATATTACAACCTTAAGGGTTCTACACTCATTGGAACATGCTATGCAAGTATCCCAAACTACTTCAAGACCTCCAACATATTAAGCTAAGTTCAACGAAGATCACAAGGCAAGACTTCTATGCAATAAGAACATGGGCGACCCTTAGAGATCAATTGAACCTTAATACAAGAATGGACCTACCTCTTTTTGCTAGCACTTGACACCCTCCCACTCAAGACGGGTTCATTGGGAGTCGAAATCTAACTCTACGGGTCCTACCATCCATGAAGACACAACATGCATGCAACTATCTCATCCTAAGTATAACATTAAAACCACTGCACCAGCTCCAACAAGTCACAAGACAAAACCTAATGCAATATGAACACGGGTCAACACTTATAGACTTTCTAGCCATCAAAAGAATAAAGAAAGAAACAATGGCACACCAGCCCTAATAACACACAATATCAAAGTCAAGGAAACTTCAACATACCAGTAGCAACATTGGGCGCCTCATCTACTTATTGCCCCCTTTGAAGAGCACAGAACTGATTACGTCTTGGAGCATCCCCTTGATCAACCTCACTATCTCTACCCTTTTTGCGCCTAAGAGGACAATCTATTATCTTATGACCCTCCTCTCCACAATTATAACAAGTATTTGTCTTCCTCAAACATGTCCTACCATGGTAGCTTCCACACCTTGGACACTTAGGATTAGTTCTTCCTTCATAGCCATCTTGCCCCCTTAAGTTGGTCACCCCATCAATAGTCATCTCTTATTTGAAGCACCGCCGGGCTCTAGATCTTGGGAGCCACCATCAAATCGAGCCTTCTTGGCCTCATTACCCTTTCTTTTCCTCAATTTATCCTCCTCCATTTGCTCAACATAATTCATCAAGCAGGACAAGTCCATGTCACTAATTAGCAAGGCGGGCTGATATTCTTCATTCACCAAGTCGAAGACCCCCATCATAAACTTATTCATCCTAGATCTAGGATCGGTCACCAAATGAGGAGCATACTTTTAAAGTTGATTAAACTTGTGGGCATACTCCCTCATACTCATAGCACCTTGTTTTAAATTCAAGAACTCTACCAACTTAGCTTTCCTAAGCTCAAGAGGGAAAAACCGATTAAGGAAAGCCCATTTGAACTCATTCCAAAGCACCGCATAACTGTTTCCCTTCTCCACCTTCCATTGATCATACCATACTTGGGCTACCCCTTTAAGTTGGTACGCCGCCAACTCCAGTTTTTCATTCGGCCCAACACCCACGACATTCAAGATCTTGTAAACCTCATCAATGAATTCTTGTGGATCTTCATCCACCCTTGACCCACAGAACACCGGAGGATTCATTCTCAAGAAGTCCCTTACCCTATCTCCCAGGGTAGTAGCATGAGGGGATTGGGCCCCTTGATTGACTTGGTTGGCCACGACTTGTGCAAGAATAGTAAGGGCATTCTGGAGCTCACCATTGGTAGGTTGCTCCTCGGGAGTTTGGGCCCTTCTTTCTCGAATATTAGGCATGATCTAGCATAGGAAAGAACAATTATTAAGGGGAAAAAACATACTCCAACTCTATGGCACGACTTAGAACATGAAGAAGGGAAACATTTCCTAAAACATCTTATAACCTCCTACTCATAGTTGTGGTGCACAACACAACTATGAATAAGACTCTAATCGATGCGGTGTGTTGGACTCGAGGATCTTTCAAAACCTAGTGCTCTGATACCATCTTTGTCACGACCCAAGCTTAGGGCCTAGATGTGACCGGCGAATGGGGAACCAGAAAGAACTCCAAACAAGCCTCATTGCATATCATCACATATCTTTGGTCGTGGAAGCAAGATAAAATGACATAAGAAACATAAATGAGGGAAAGTGGGACTAAGGGAGAGAGAATCATATTTAAATAGCTTGGATATCATAAGTGAGTCAAAGCTCAAGCATAATATATATTTTGTCCAACAACACCTCTAACATAAAACTTAGCGGGGGCCAAGACAAGTAACCCGACTCACCCTCATAGTCAAGTATACCCCAAAAGGAAAGGTAGTCTTAAATACATAGCATAAGAACGTAGATATTACCCTCGGACATGAGGACTTACCAACTAGCTTCATTGGATATCACTAGCACGTGGAGGAGGAGGATGACCAAATGGAGCGTCGGTTCCTACATGTTAACATCATGTAGGCATAGAGTATACGTTAGTACGTTTGAATGTACTAAGTATGTGGGGTGCAATGCAACAAGAGATAGACATCATAGGCAAAATGCATAAACATAAACAATGGATATCATACTATCAATATGACATGTATGAATGATGATTGAAGTAAAACATGTTAGTGAATCATACACTTATATAGAATTAGAGCATGCATAGGAATAGACCATCATCATGGACCAAGTGAGCTACTTCCCAACTCCAAGGCACATCATTCCTTGGATGGTGATTGAGGCTTGATACATCCTCAACAAGACAACCGAGGCTTGACACCCCCTCGTCAAGGTCATTGAGGCTTGGTACCCCCTCAACAAGGTGATTGATACTTGACACCCTCTCAACAAGGTGATTGAGACTTGGCACCCTCTCAACAAGGTGATTGAGACTTGACACCCTCTCAACAAGGTGATTGAGACTTGGCACCCTCTCAACAAGGTGATTGAGGCTTAGCACCCCCTCAACAAGGTGATTAACTTGCAACATCATAGATGTTTTTCAAGAATTCAATACATATATAATATACTTTCATCATCACAAGGTCATCATATACCTACATTTCCTCTCATCATTATACATCATATGCATACCACTGATTTATCATCATTCCATCATCGTTTCATTATCATATAATCATCATTACACCATTCAACTCATAAGACATGCATTAGACCTTCAATTCCTCAAGAAACCCTAGCCGGACATTTTATCAAACATTTGGCGGGTGTGTAGTGCTAGTGTAAAATCATGCAATTCAAGAGTGAAATTATGTAAGAAAATCCATTGTAAAACCATCAACCAACATCTTGCAACACCCTCAAGCAATATACATCAGGACCCTTCATCAAATCCAACATTAGATCCAAGATTTAGAGCTCAAAACACGCTAAAACAACCATACTTTCATTAACTCAAATAACTGTGCAGTAAATTTCTTAATATACAAAATCCATATGTAAAATCAACTTTAAATCATGCAATTTAAATAAAAAGGAATCTTAGGCACCATGGGTGGAAGGACCCAATGGTTTAACACCACATACCTTAGCTTGGAGATGAACTTGGTGAAGATTGGAGATGGAGACTTGAAGCTTGAAAAAGAACCTTGAAGGAAAACCTTAGCTTAGGATGAGGGCTTGGGACTTGAATTTGGGAGTGAAAATATGGCTAAGTGTTTGATGAGTATTGGAGAATGTTTAGGATGATATGAGGGTGAAATAAGACTAAGTATAGGTTAAAAAACATTTAGGAACACTTAGGCCCAAGACCAAAAAGCCTTGGATCGAGATAAAAATCATTGGCAACAAAATACTTAGGTCCGCATCTGGTCTGTGATGCGAATCTATCAATGAAGGACAAATTTACACTAGTTCGCGACAACTGTACGTCACGGCCCTGTCGCAAATCAGTTCTGGAAATCAAAATTTTGGAAAATTAAAAAATTGTGATTCGATTGCTCTAAAATCGGGGTTTAGACCCTTTTCCCCCCTAATTTTGAACCTCTGAACAAGAATATGAAGTCGAATTTTTGATATCACGCATAGATTTTGAGATATATGAAATTTAAAATTCTGGGCGTTTTGAGGCATATTTTCTGGCACTTTTTTGGGGTCGTTTCATTTGCAATCAGCGCGAAAAATCGAGTCAGAAAATGATCTCAACACAATTTAAGAGAAACTGAGTCAAAAAATAAATTTTGCTAATTAATTGAGAAAAAGTAGCAAATTTGCGCCCCTGGAGCGACGCAAAAAGGGCGCGGAGATGCACTTTTGTTTACATTTTTTTTCAGATTTTGATGGGGAATTTCAATTTATAGAAAAACGTAAAAATTACACTGGTCCGTGCCCCTAGCGCGACGCGAACCAGTGTTAATCTTTTTCTAAAAATTTTTTTAATCACGGGAAGGATATTTGGGTATTCCCAACCTATTTTAAATCCCATAAACGTATTATAGAGTATTAATTAGGACGAAAAGGGTTTTAAAACCCATATTTTTCTAAATCTAAACAAGAGTTCCTGAGAGAAAGAAGAACAGAGAGTGGAGGGTTTCTAGTTCGGGTGCGAATTCTTGGGGAAAGCATGATTATTCGTCGTTCCAGGTATGTCAAGGCTACCCAGAACATGGAATTGTTCTTTCATGTGCTCCAATCTATAGATTAAGTTGTAAAGTGTTAGTTGATAGGTCTTGGGTTTACGTTCTTGAATACTTTCTTGAATTTTATCTTTAAATCTTATATTTTATGTTAAATTGATGATCATCATGTTTTAAGGAACATCTTGCATGTATTATTATGTTATTATGCAGTGACCATATATGAATTCCATGTTAAAGACTTCAAAGAATGAACTTAGGAGT
>JAPFFP010045214.1:0-11811 GCA_026153255.1 Solanum medicagineum | reverse complement strand
TAGATAGATAGATAGATAGATAGATAGATAGATAGATAGATAGAGAGAGAGAGAGAGAGAGAGAGAGAGAGAGAGAGTTAGTGTCAGAATGTGTTAGAACGTGCTCAAAACTAGAAAGAAGTCTATGCTGATGTATTTTGATATTCTTTTAGTGAGGGTGAAGTATAGATGTTGAATAAGGGAAACAGAGTACTTCTGAGGTAATAGACCTAAACTAGGCTTATGATTTCAAAGTGAGAGCGTCATAAGATTGATACAGTGATGAGCTTAGCCAGATAACAACGTGAGGTATACTAGATGGGTAAATGGTACATAAGTTGTGGAGAGAGGATGTGGATCGAGTATTCGCTATGAGATTTTACTAGGCCTATATTCCTAAATTGTTACCTAGTAGTTATAGGTTGGTATAATACGAGGGAAGCGTGTGATGCAGATGGTAGCAATAATCCCTCAGCTTGGAATTTTGGGGTGTGATGTGAAAAGGGAGATAACATGATGATAGTGATAGTCCTTGTTAAAGATTTGACCTAAGAGTCTTGTTGTAGTGTGTGTTCAATGATTAATATGTTGACTGGCAAAGAATGTGATGCTAGGAGTAGAGTAGAGGTACCCCTTAGATGGAGATAGTAAATTATGGGAGAAGCACTAGAAAAGAAGAGGCTTGAGAGGTTTGAGATATGTACCCATGATTGTATAGATGTGTGAAGCTCTAAGTTATGACCTCTATGAGAATCTAGATAAGTATATTTGAGTTATCGATGCGGAGTAGGCTAATGTAAGTAATCCTTGTCATCACAAGTACCTAAGTCAATTGAGGCTTATGGATAGATGATGATAAGCTTTCCATGATAGTCTAAGTCTTATACAAATGAGTTTATAGGGGCACAGGAGTTGGGAGTCTGCAGGCAAAGAGAGGAGGTTAGATTGCAAGAGTTATGGGAAGTGGTTATGTACGCCATAAGAATAACAAATATAGAGAGATTTTCGTAGAGACAGGATTAAGCTAAGAATTGTATCATTGAAAAGAGTTTGAGTGGCTTGTTATATGTATATGACTATAGCATAACAGAAGAGTTTAAGATATTCTTGTGGATAGTGATTCCTTGACCGTGTGCAGGTATATATATATATATATATAACCTAGTAGAGGAAATTGATTCCCAAATTTAGAGAGAGGACCTTGAGAGCTAAGGGGGAGAATTCCCGAATTTAGAGAAAGTACCTTAAGAGCTAAGGGGGAGATAACGAAGTGGTAAACGAGAGTAGATCTTGAGTCTTCGATAGTGATGGGCAAATCAAGTTGAGATATCAATTCTTTTCCATCTCATCCGATCTTTACCCTTCAGTTGAGGTGATACTCTATTCCCTTCTGGTGTATGACTGCCATACCTATGGCCTAGTCCCATACACATCATGTTGATTCCCATTTTTGTTGAGTTTCAAGGATGAGATGTGATGAATTCATTCATTAATCTTGATCTTACTCCATGGATCCAAGAGTTTCTAGTACTATGTTGAATGAGATGTGACCTGAGTTTTATACTACGTATAGTTCTGTGAACTCAGAGTGAGTCTTAATAGACAAGAGAGATTGTACTTCATTACGAATGTCCTTAGATAAGATTTCTTGATTTGATCGTGCTAATGATCTTTCGTTCCAAGCACTTTGAATAATCCTGCTTTCTACTCTTGATAGAAATGTTGATGATAGTAGAAGAGTGATGGATGATGAGAGAGAGTGAGAGTTTTTTATTCTGGTGATGATGTGATGCCATTTCCTTTTAAGGTTATAGACGTGGAGTAGGAGTTAGAGAAATCGTGATGAGTCTAATAGATAGGTAAAAGAATTTTAGTATCTCTCGTGGTAAGGGTTCATGCGGTCGAGGGTGTAAGGTCTTATGGTAGGCCTGAAGATTCTCAAGTGATGTTGACCTTAAAGAGGCTATCAAAATGTTTGGAGTGGTAGGCTTAGATGTGTGGTTGCTATTATGTGAATGTATTAGAGTGATGGGACTGAGCAGTGTCCTCTAAGTACAGGTTATTATGGAGATATGAAACATAGATTTTGAGGGGCTAGATTGGTATATGCGTGATCATCTTTGGACTTAGTATTGGGACTTAGAGTTAGGTGTGAAACTGAATGGGAGGATGTGGTTAGAATTAGATTTGAAAAAGTAGCACAATTGAGGAGGAGCTAAGCTTGAGAGCTATCCATAGAGTCTTGTATATCACAATGGTCCCATTCTCGATTAGAATCGATGACTTCCTTCTTGATTTCGGACATCTGATCGACAAGGTGTTTAAATGATTTGAATTGATTGAGTTTCGACATTCTATTTGTGCCTTATGATGAGAATGTTTAAGATAATATCTCAACTCTTGATCTGAACCGATTTGTCTATTCTGAGAGATTTGTGATTGTCCCAAATGGGTCGATAGTTTGTTGAGCGATTGCTAAGAAGAGTCTTGGTTGTTATCTGTGCCTTTATGTCTACCTTCACTCATCATTCGAGGACGAATGATCCCAAGCGGGAAATAATATAACGCCCTGTGAAATTATCCAAATACCCTTAGAATGGAATTGTAAGCATAACGTGTCTTCCCAAGTTCCAATGGAAAATTCGAGACCGGATTTGCGATTAGCACGAAATATTTAGTGGAAAAATGGTCTCGATCGAACTTTAGAGCGATTGAATCAAAAAGTACTTTTTCGATTCAAGACACTGAAATAGTTTCAATGCACGCCCAGGGCGCGACGCACCTAGGATGCACAATTACATGCATTCTTTTTAAAATTTTCGACTGGAATTGGAAAACTCATTGGGAAAATTTTTGGAAGAAAAAATACACTGATCTGCACCCAGAGCGCGTCGGGGACCTGTGTAAATTTCGAGGTGAATTTTTTTTATTTTGTGAGGGGTATTTAGAACCTTTCCCAACCCCTCCTAAGTTCAATAAATGAGTATAAGGGATCTTTTACATCAAGTCAAGTCCAAAGAATTTCTACCATTTATGTTTTCGTATGAGTTGACAGAAGGGTCGAACAAAAATGACCATATCTCCTAAAGTATTATGAGTTAGGTGATGTATAATATATCGAATCGAAGATATTTGAGTTAGCTTTCCAACACATCTGATTTCGCCTCAATCAATGTCTAGAGTAGAAAGTTATGACTATTTTAGTGAAGACATGCAGAGCTGCCTGAAGGTCCACGACAGCTCACCCAACGCGGACCCTCACTAGATAAGCTAATGACATTTTTCACTTTTATTTTGAGGCTACTTTCATACTAAAACCCTTGAGGGTCTATTTAATATCCCAAACGCATAAAACATCAGTCTTTATAATTAAAAACCCTCTCCTTCACTCCTAAAAATAAACGCTCAAGAATCATCTTGAAGGTCATCAAGTTAGGATTAGCTTTCAAGATTTATCCTCAAGGTAAGTTATTCTTCATAAAATTTAATCTATCCAACAGAAATTTCTTCATCTATTCATGAATATCTAATAGAATCTTAAATCATAACCTAGGGTTTCAAGAAGACGAATTCAAGAATCACAAGAAAGGATTTATTGAATCTTCTTTTCAAGAATGTAGGGTTCTTCATCAGCAACACTAAAAATTCTAAGTCAAGAATTTAAGAATCAAGGAAAAGCCCTTCAAACAATATCTTTCCAAGTTTTTCCACTCTAAAGTAACTACCGAGATCGAGGATTTTCTCCAACAAAGCTACCATTCATCAAATTTCTATTGTAATATCAACTTTTCAGGTATGTAAGGCTAAACTAAAAATGTGGGATTTTTCTCCCATGTGCCCCATAGATGGTCATAGATGAGTCATGAGTCCCAATACATGATTCTTGAAGTATTATCTTGATTAAATTCTTGAAGAACTATATTACTTACATGTATTTTCATGTTGATGATCATCACAGACTAAATTTTACTGCATACATGTTTTATTATGAAGTATTTTACACAACTTGATATGTTACTTGGTTAAAGATTGCAAGAATGAGCTTAGGGGATGAGTCTAGAGCCTTGATCGTTATGGTCCTGGATTGAGAGTGTTTATGATGGTGTTGATGAGATTGATGTCTATAGAGTCTTAAAAAGGTTGAACTAAATCTTAAAAGAATGTTCTTAATTGATAGAGTTGATGGTTGATGAGATGAGTCGATGTTCTTTGTGCAAAAAAGACTAAATGATGAGATGATGTTTGATGTTTATAAGCACATTGAGTCCTGGTAGGAGTACTAAGCACCAAAATGAGTAAGAGTGAGTCACACTAGCACTCAAAACTATGTGGCAGTGTCGGATAGGATTGGACCGTGAAAACGATGTTTCCTTAGTCCCAAAAGAGGACTTGATGTTATTATGGATCCATAGATGCCACACCCTTTCACCCCGGCAAAGTACTGGGCGGATGCCACAATAACATTGCTTCGTTGTATTACCACCAGCTCATAGGTGATAGTCATAGGTCCGAGAAACTCCCAGATATGTCCCATACTAATATTACTCTGATGTTGAATTGAGTTGAGTTGAGTTCCCTTGAGTTAAGTTGAGTTGAGTTGGTTGAGGTCATTCTTGCTTTTGATAGACAGTTGACATTTTGATTGGTTATCATTCTGAGTTGACGTTGTTCCATATTATTTTACCTGTTTCTATTTCATTCATTTATTTTACATATCGTACATTCTACATACTAACACCACTCGGCACTGCATCATTTCATGATGCAGATATATGAATTAGGGATCGTTAACAAGCATATCATTGAGGGTCTAAGACGTTCAGTTGATTGGTGAGCCTCCCCTACTTCGGAGGAATCATTACATTTATTTTCATCTTGTTTTTAGAGTTAGATTTGATTAGCTCTCCTTTATTTTGAGGTAGTCATAGGTCTGTCATTGGCACCATTTGATAGTGATAGAGACTTTATAGACTAGAGTCAAATGTTGATGTTAAGAGTTGTTGAGCTAGCTCTTCCTACTAGCCATTTTATTTATTGATATCATTATGAGGCTAGATGAGATATGCCCATTACTTTTCTTAGTCTTCCGTTGATTATCTTGAGTTTATTGATTGAATTAATGTCATGAGGCCAAGTGGTTCGCTAAGGGACTAGCAATAGTCTTTGAGTGCCTGTTCTGTCTAGGGTACCCTTCCAGGGTGTGATAGATCAAGCTATCACCAGTTGAAGGTTAGAGAATGTGACATCTCGAAAATGGCTTTTTGAACCTGATATGGTCATTTAAGTTTTTGGTTATGTCCTTTGGGTTGACAAATGCACTTGCAACCTTCATGGACTTGAATAGAGTATTTAGATAGTATCTTGACATATTCTTGATCTTGTTTATTGACAATATTTTGATGAATTCCAGAGATGAAGAGGAGCATGTCAATCACCTTAGAATCTTTTTGCAGATGCTTAGAGATAATGAGTTGTATGCAAAGTTTTCAAAGCATGACTTTTGGCTCAAATCTGTGGCATTCTTAGGCCACATAGGTTCGAGTGATGGCATTTGAGTGGATGCCCAAAAGATTGAGGCAGTTAAGAACTGGCCTAGGCCAACCTCTCAGACTGATATAAGGAGTTTTCTAGGATTGGTTAGCTACTACTGCAGATTTATTGAGGGATTATATTCCATATTTGTGCCATTGACTAGACTAACTCAGAAGAAGGGTAAGTTTCAATGGTCTGATGATTATGAGAGGTGTTTCCAAGAGTTGAAAACAAGTTTGACTACTGCCCTAGTGCTAACCTTGCCTGATGGAACAGATAGATTTGTCATCTACTGTGATGCTTCGAAAGTGGGATTAGGATGTGTGTTGATGCAAAGGGGTAACTTTGTTGCCTATGCTTCGAGACAACTTAAAGTGCATGAGAAGAATTATCCCACTCATGACTGGGAGTTGGCAGCAATGGTATTTTCTCTCAAATTATAGCACCTCTACTTGTATGGAGCATATGTTGTTATACTCGCGGACCACAAGAGCCGGCAATATGTCTTCACCTAGAAGTAGCTCAATCTGAGGAATAGTAGATGGCCTGAGTTACTCAAGCACTATGACATGAGCATCCTCTACAATCCAAGTAAAGCTAATGTAAATATTGATACTCTTAGTGGGCTATCCATGGGAAGCACTGTCCATGTGGAGGAAAAGAAGAGAGAGTTATCTAAAGAGATTCATAGACTAACACGATTAGCAGTTCAATTAGATGAATCGGGTAAAGGTGGATTACTTATGCATAATGGGTCTGTATTATCTCTAGTAGTGGAGGTAAAGGAGAAGCAAGATCAAGACCCTGTCTTGCTACAATTGAAAGAATATGTGCACAAATAGAAAGTGATGGCTTTCGCCAAAGAGGGAGATGGAGTATTCAGGTATTAAAGCAGATTGTGTGTTCCAGATATTGATAGTATTCGAGAGAGGATCATGGCAAAGGCCCATAATTCCAGATATTCCATCCACCCAGGATCGACTAAGATGTACCATGACATGAGGGAGATTTATTGGTGGAGTGGGATGAAAAGAAATATTGTTGAGTTTGTCTCCAAGTGCCCGAATTGCTAACAAGTGAAAGTTGAGCACCAAAGGCCATATGGAGTAGCTGAAAATTTTGAGATTCCAGAATGAAAATGGGAGATGATCAACATGGTTTTCGTCATAGGTTTACCAAGGTCTTGCAGACATCACGATTCAATTTGGGTGATAGTTGATAGAATAAACAAATCTGCTCACTTCTTGGCAGTAAAGACGACTAACACTACAGAGGATTATGCTCAACTATACATAAAGGAGATTTTTAGACTACATGATATCCCCTTGTCTACCATCTCAGACAGAGGAGCCTAATTCACTGATCAGTTTTGGAGATATTCGATAAAGGTTTGGGTTAAAAGGTAAACCTCAGCACTGCGTTCCACCCACAGACTGATGGTCAGGAAGAGCGCACAATCCAGATGTTAAAGGATATTTTAAGAGCCTGTGTGATTGATTTAAAAGGTAATTGGGATGACCACCAGCCTCTGATTGAGTTTGCCTATAACGACAGTTTCTATTCGAGTATTCAAATGGCCCCATATGAGGTACTCTATAGAAGGAGATGTAGATCACTGATTGGAAGGTTCGAGGTAGGTGAGGCGGAATTAATTGGACCATACTTGGTTCACCAAGCCATGGAGAAATTTAATATCATTCGACAAAGATTTAAGACTGCACAGAGTCGACAGAAATCCTACACCAATGTTAGGAGAAGAGAGTTAGAGTTTGAGGTGGATGATTGGGTGTATTTGAAAGTATCTCCTATGAAGGGTGTGATGTGATTTGGGAAGAAGGGGAAGTTGAGCCGAGCTATATTGGCCCTTATCATATTATAAGGAGAGTGGGCAATATGGCTTATGAGTTAGAGCTACCACCAGAGTTAGCGACCATCCACCAGTCTTCCACATTTTCATGCTTAAAAAGTGTTTGGGAGACCCACAGTTGGTTGTGCCTATTGAGGGTATTGGAGTAAAAGACAACTTGAGCTATGAGAAGATTCCTTTCAAAGTACTTGATCGCTAGGTTCGCAAGTTGAGAACCAAAGAGATTGCATCTGTCAAAGTGTTGTGGAGAAACAATTTTAGAAGAATCTATTTTGGAGGCGGAGGAGGATATAAAGGCCAAGTACCCTAATTTTTGGAGGCAGAGGATTTCATCCATTCTGAGTTCGATAGACGATAGAGCTCTAGAGTCCGAGTGAGGATTGCTTTGATGTTTTACTATTTAATTATTTTACTTGTTGAGTTTCTTGACTAATTGGTTGCATGAGTGAGATGATAGTTGTATGATTGTTAGAGTCCGTAGGGAGATTCGTGCATTGACTAGGTGTCCTAGATTTCTCTTCATTCGAGGAAAATGATCCCAAGAGGGAGATAATGTAACACCCCCTAATTCTTTCCACCTAGTCTTAGTAGATGCACAGAGAAAATTGAGAAAATAACTGAGAAACATTACTGGAAGAGAAACCAACGGCTTATAGAGAGTTCTACGAACCGTAGAAGAGACCTCGTAAATCGCCAGATGACTTGGTGATGTTTTCTAAGTCTGAGGCCCATGTACGAGACAACATACGGCCTGTAAAATGTTCCATGGTCTGTAGATTGGTTTTGGGAGTTGGTGATCCAAGAATAAGCTTTTCAGTATCTTGAGTTACGAGTTATCAGATAGCCCGTAGATGTTTTTATGGCCCGTAGACGTGGTTTCATAGATTTCATACCAAATTCCAATAACTAAAATTTTAGGATGCCTTACCTATGAGAGGTCATCTGCGGCCCATAGATGGGGTCTCGTAGACCCTATTGGTAGTTTTAAGAAGGATATTTTTGTCTATTCCTATCCCTTTTTAATCTAATCCTTGGATGTTTTAAACTAAATTGAAGTCCTAAAAAAAAATCCTAAGAGTATTTTCACATTCTTCACGCTTAGGGATTTCTTGATAGCAACTGATGGGAGAGGAAAGTAAGGGCTTTGAGTTCAAATGCAAGGATCGACTGAGGTTTGACTGTTTCTTCTATTTCCAGGTATGTAAGGCTTACTAAAGTGCTAAAATACGTTTGTTCACTTGCCCTTTTTCTTTTCTTGGGTCGTAATTGAGAAACAGAGTTGAGTCTTGAGAATTCTATAACGTAAACATCAAAATTTCTACATTTACTTTGAAATCTCATGATTATGAACTAAATAATTGATGCATTACACTGGTGTTAATATCAGATTGAGTTATAAATGTTGTGCATTGACATTATGAACCCAAATTGCATGATTTACAAAATTCTACGCATGGACTGAGTTGAGGTTTGAGTTTGATTATCTGAGTCTGTGATGAAAAAGTTAATTGCCTTGAGGGCTAAAAATTAAAGACCAATACAAAATATGGCCAAAAGTGAAAATGACGTTCTTATTTGGGCTTCAATGTGAGTTGTATTGGGATAACTTTGCCACTGCGTAACTAGGCCTCTCCTTCTGTTTAAAGATGGTTATTGGGTCGTTATTCAAATTTGGGCTGAAATTTATCTTGGTTAGTAGTGGTTTTGATTGTCTCTTCTTCCGATCGAACGAAGACAGTTTCTCGTACCTCTGTACCTATTGCACTAATTTCTTCTCTTTCACTCTCTTTCTTCATTCAGAAAAGGTGAAGATTGAATCGAGAACCAAAAACAAAGCAGGAACAGACTTGTCCTTTGGTCGAGTTTGCTTCACTTCCTAAGCCCTCACCACTTCCGGCGACAACTAACAGGACTTCTATGAGAGAATCCAAACTTAATTGGATCCCTAAACAGATACGTGAATGAGAAACCGAAAAACAAGAATAAGACCAATTCCTCTAGAATTCGATATTGAATAATGTGACAAATATTATTTATAAAATTAAAAGAAAAAATACGGCTCACCTTAGGATGACATAGTCTCAAAAAAACCTCGACCATGACTTGTAAAGCCTACCGACAAATGTTATGATAGAATTGTATGTCCTTTTTAATTATCTTTCACTAGTGACTTAATATTCGAGTTCTTGTAAATGAAGTTATCGTATAGAGGAAGCTTTTACTTTCAAAGCAGTACTTTTCAATGCGAATCTAAGTTGAACAAGTACTAAAACAAATATCTGACATCTAAGTGAAAATTTTCAAAAAGATATATTTTAAATTGATCTCTTAAAAGTTCAAAAATGGTGTGGAGGGAAAGAATTCAAAGATTCTTAATTCCATTAACTAATGTTCAATGATTGAAGATGAGAAGGAATTAATTAGTCCATCATTTTCAATTATTTTATAATTGCTCCACGTAACTTGTAGTAGTTATTTTCTTTGAACATTTACAAATGCCAATTTAACATATTTTATATTAGTTCAAAACTCCTACCAAACATGCAAAATTTTGTCATTGGGCCATTTTTGGCTTTATGCAAGATTCACTTGACCTAGTCATGAAAAACTAGATAATATATGAAAGAACCTATCATTTGGAGTTTTCAAGAAACTTATTTCATGTTGGATTTTATTTTTATTGGGATATATTGAAAAAGAAAAAAGAAAAAAAGAGAATAGATATAGAAAACGTCTTGTAGATTTTGTAGATTCAAAGGGAGAAAGTGGATGTGCAAGTTGAAATTCTTCCTTATTTTAATTTGCCATTTAGCTTGTTAATTAGTTACCTTCTTATACACTTCAATCTTCAAGTTCAAAAATTGTCAAATTATTAAATATTTGTATTTGTGTCTGTTTTAATCCATAATACATATAGTGGGTGGCGATTTCATGTTTTAAATGTCATTTACATAGTCTCGATAATCATTGTTTGTGTTTGAGTTAGCTCATATTCCTCTTTTGTTACTGTATAGTACTAGTATCAGAACTCATTCTTATTCTTGATTGATCTAGTATAATATTTACATAGGTTGTCAAAATTGAGATGTTCAAAATATGTACACGAACTTAGAATTTAAAATTACCCTTCGAGGTGATCCAGTGAATTGGGCTTGAAAAGTTCGAAACTCCTTGCCAGATAAAGCAAAGGATTTGTCTTCTTGATCGAGTTCACCGCATCAGACTTACATAGTACGGATTACCTTTCCTATGTGATCTGAGAGCAATGTTTACTCTGTACACATTCAAAAAAAAAGTGATCGTAAATTCTCCTTGTCATAAGAAAATGAACTTAAATTTGAAAGTTTACAAATTTTTATAGAATATTAATGTAAACTTTATCTTCAAAAAATTAACTATCTAAAAACTTTCAATCCTGCTTAATCTGTACTCATCAGGTCGTCTCCGAAACTAGTAATTTTATTTAAAATATAGTGTAGGAGTAAAGAGAGTGTGGCGTGTGACGGCACAATTTTTGGCTTATCGTGTTTAAAATTATTTTTGGATAACTATGTTGACCCACTAAATCGAAACCGTCCAATGCATCAAGCTATGTGGGGTAATTTCAAATCAACGGCTCGAATCAAATCATTAACTATATAATATTTTCTTTTTTTTCTTTCAGATCATTAGCTAGATAAAAAGTCAATCGATCGGATAAAAAATAATTACATTCGTTAATCATATCCCTCTTATATTAATTTAATATAATTTCTATGTTATGTATGACTGTGTCTAAGGGCATATCGGTTGAAGTAGATTCTTCTTTTGATCAATCAAAACCCCTTCTCAAACTGTACAAGCTTCTTCCAAAGCATACGACTTTCTAGATGTAGATGATGATATCTATACATATGGATCTTATAGGGACTTTGCAATATTCGATTGATCAGTGGCATTTCACCCCTAACCACAATTCATCCGCTGATTCTTCAACATCAGTTGCTTCGGACCTCCACTTAGTTTCACCCAAGCTTCATCCTGGTCATGGATCGATTTGTTGAGGATTTCCGGAAAAAAATTGTCACCTATTCCTTCGATTCCTTCTAAAAAATAATTCCTTTTATTTATGTTGAAAAATATTTAATGATATTATTAACATTATTTTACTCATATTAAATTCTATTTATTTGATAAAAAATATAAAAATGTATGTTTTATTTGAAAACTATTAATCAGATGATTTTGAAACAAGAAAATCTTCTTATATGTGTTATATATACACTAGTGGTCAAGATCGTTCGTTGCACAGGTTCAATGTATGTTATTTTTCGTTCTTAATTTATGTGATGTAGATAAAATTTGAAAAGTCAATAATTTTAATATATATTTTTTAAATTTTTTTTAATTGTTTAAATTTATAATATTTTTAAATAGTTTTTAATAATACACAT
>JAPFFP010045213.1:0-11811 GCA_026153255.1 Solanum medicagineum | reverse complement strand
TGAAGAACAAAAATAAACACTACACTACTAATGCGAGAAGACAATCAAATTGAGGGACAACTTGGGAATTGTGTTCCCCATGATTCGTTGACTCAATTACCCTAGACAACATGACTTTAATTAGGATATTGCATGAAGGACCGTAACTTAGGTTCTTCCAGTCCTGTTGTGAAGATGAAGGTTGAATTTTACTATGGTGCTTGGTCGGCAACCATGGCGTGCCAACTAATCGATACCCATTGTCCTAGTCAACCTCTCCTTAGTTAGGTTTGATTTATTAGACGAGAACATATCAATCGGATCCTATCATCTACTTCCCTTTTTCTATTCATCACTACCATGCTCAGGATCGTGATAGTAGGAGGGGTTTGGAGTTGGCGGCCACCAAAAAACATTCAAAATGAAAAGAAGTAGACAATACAAGTAAAATAACCAATCAAAGAAATCACAAAATCTAGGTTATTTTAAATCAACTCCTCATGGTTCTTACAACCCCAAGTTGTGGGTGCTTAGCTACTCATGGCTAAGGAAAAATCACCAACAATGAATACAAAAGACATGGTTGAGAGATTACCCAAGGATAATGAAGAATAACACCACTTTAATATTGAAACCACAAGCTTGTATTAATGGAAGTTGAGTACAATGCGATTATTAATCCCCCAAAATGGGTCTTCAAAATAAAAAGAAAAAATCTACACTAAATCCTAGAAAAGTTCTCTAAGAATATTCAAAGTGTCTTCATAATCAGAGAAGTGTCAAATCTCTCCAAAAAAACCTATCATTAATTATTTATACTATTTACAGAAGAACCTAAAACATAAAATAAAAAATACAGCTGGCAGCAGTTATGTCTCACACATACGACTCGTAGGGTGACCTACGAGTTCGTAATCGGGCTTTCGTAGTCAGCACTTGGCACTTTTGACTTGAATGCTACATCAATTGCTACGAGTCGTGGTGTGATCTATGACTCGTAGTATCTTCTTTTTAGTCCTGAGTTGCAGTTCACAGTCCAAACTTTTGGGACACTATTTCTTGTTATGAGACCCCCTCGTATGTTAGCCTTGTATGGCTGACCTTCACTTTGCAAATTCCTAATTTTGCTCACTGTTTCTTACTACGAGGGCATCCTACGACTCGTAGCTTGGGCTACAACTTGTAGGGTGGCTTGTATGTCCTGTACTTCAATAAAATCTGCAAGTTTCTCCCAAAATCGTGCTAACCTATATTTTCTGCAAGAACAACACAAAAACACATAAAAACCATAAAAAGTCGCATTAAAAAAATTGAAAAATCCCTTATTTTAGGCTTCAAATGTGCTATATTTTGACAGCACATCAACACCCTCAACTTAGAACTATTGCATACATAACAACTATCTTAATGACATATACATCACTTAACTCTAATTCAGGTAGCCAACTCTTATTTTCAAAACCTTATTGCAAAGCTACCAAGCAAACCAAAACATAATAATGCATCTAATTATCCAACTATGAAAAGTGAAGGAGTATCATTAATCCACAGTCATTGAACAAGTCATATGTCAATCATGCAATGCAGATGGCCTTACAGAAAAGAAGTCCCTTTATTTCACTCAAAAGCAATCAAAGTTCGGGGACTGTGCAAGCATTCTCACTCTCACAAATGAAATTCATGCCTGATAACCAACACCATAGGCTTTCTCCTCTACTTATACTTCGGGCTGTTGACTAGTTGAATTAGGATCACTTTAGGACTTAATAGGCTTGTAATGTAGGCTCATGGAGCTTTGGTATGATATTTTACGCAAGTATTGACTAAAACCTATCCTTGAACCATGGTTTTCAACACTTTTACCTCCACAACTCAGCCCTTTTCATTAAATCCTCCCTTATTCTTCATAACTTAGGTCTTTAGCTGCTATCAAGGTTCACATGTTCACGAATAGACAGGGCAAATACTAAGGCATTTCACAAAACAAGGTTAGGCAAGCTAGGTGTCAAGAAAGAACAAGTATATGTAAAGTTCAAACATTTCAAACAAGAGATCAACTACTATATTTGGTAGGTCATTTAGGCAAAAGTGGGCTCACTAAAAGAACAATGGCCTAAGATCCTTTCCTAATCAACCGTATCTCCAGTCCAATCTTAGAGTAACAAGGAAAGTTCTTATTCACTATAAAATGCATGAACATCACAAAATAGGCTCACACACATGGCATTGCATACACAATCACATAGACTCACTGGTCATGCTTAAAACATCAACTTGCCTCTTCTTTATTAGAACAAACATTGCCAAATAATCATATGCAAGATTGCAGTGGTAACAAACAATCCCAAAATTTTTTAGGGTACCCAATTTTCAAAACAAAATCATTCTAGATTATACACATGCTAAAAGTAATAATCACTATATATCTACAAATTATCTACACTACCTAAATATGCCGGTTCAACACAAATTGAAAACATCGACAAGGAAGGAGAAACATGGAAAGAAAACCTTGGGATCAAAAATAGGGGAACTTATGGACTCAAGGCTATTGAGACTTCACCCTAATCTATTTAACTCCCCACACCCCCCAAAAAGATGATACTTTATCCTCAAAGTATATGTATATATATATATATATATATATATATATATATATATATATATAACCAAAACAAAAATTTAAAATAAATCATCCAAAACATAATTAAAACCAAACATCCAAAACAAAACATTCAAAAATATCCAAAAACCAACATATAAACATTGTCTAAAAGGAGAACAAGATATCCATAAGTAACAATAAGTACGGGGGTCAAAAGTATCAAACACATGGTGCTCAAGCACCGACATCAATCTAGTCCTTGGGGTCCTAGGGCTCAATCTCCTCCTCGGTGGTCTAGGCTGCAGCCGTATTTGAGCTCCTGGCTCTTTGTGCTATCTGTTGCACTCAATCTTTCCGTATCACCTCCACAACCAACGACTCTCGCACCACCTCATCGGTAAACTGCTCCTACAGCTCTGCCACCTGAGCATCTATCTTGGGTCTTTTCTTTCTCACAAATGCATCCTCACTCTCAAAGGGTCTCTTCCGGTGGGTATGCGGCCAATCGTCATATAGGTCAATCACATCATCACCCTATGGTGCCACCTCGGGAAACGCTATCGGGGCCACTAACATCATCAATAGGTCAGCCTTGAACTTGGCTAACTCATCCATCATAGCAACCATGTCAGCAGGTCGTGCACCCTTAAGTCTCCGCTGGACCCTATCCTCGAAGGCATCTATCCTGGCATCCACTACATCAACTCTCTAATCTACAACCTCTCAAGTGTATACCTTGGCCCTCTCCTCTGACTCCTGGACCATCTGACGAACCTAACATTTGATATGGTTCATCAACTTGCTCAACTGGAGCTCCGTCTTCGTTAACCTGCACACCAAAGCCTGAAAAGAAAAAGTGGACATAAGAGGATAGTCTGCAGAAGCAACCTAAGTAGTAGAAGGTGTTGGTGCAGGTGTATCTAAGGATGGCATCGCCTCGGTATCAACAGCTGGAGGCGGCTTTGCTACAAGTGGATTAGAACTGGTGGTAGCTGGAGTAGGCTCCTGAGATTGTGGCTATAGAAGGAATGGATCTGGACGAGGAGGAGAAGGTGCTCGCTGTAGGGCCACCAAGTTCTCATCAACCTTAGTTAGGTTGGGATCCATAGTGCACACGACCTCTATATGTGGGTGTAAGTGGTGGAAGACACGTACCCCAGCCTCATTATATAATCTCATGTATCAAGATAGGAAAAGTCAATGAGGTTTGGGTACGAATCGCTGACTTGTGGATCTACCTTGCAATAACTTGGGTCCAATCTATATCTCAGCCAGCTAAGATACTGGCTAGAAGCACAACCCGCTCCATAATGATCACATTATCCGTAATGTAGGCCTGATGCACCAACGGATAATAGACCACCATAATTTGGTTGGGAAGGATAGGTGAGACTTCACTATCGGTACGACGTGGTTTGTGACCCACACAGGCTCGTCATCCCCTCACAGATTTGGCTAGCTATCCACTTGAGGAGCTCAGTCTTAAGATCCACATTCTTCTAACTCACCTCCCGCCGCATCTTCTCTATCTTAGTATCATACTCGACGGTGGAACGAGGCACCCTATAGTTCGGCCCGAACTGAACCCTCCTAATACTCTCTTCTGAGATATCAACCATCTGACCTCGGACTAGTACTTCTCGTAACCTTGACTGATCAATAGCCTTCTTCCCTTTAGGAATATCTTAGAGAATAGTGGCACAGTAGGTGGTGTAGAACTCCCGAACTAGATATGGGGCATACTTGCCTAATCTCTGCGATAGCCACCTTAATCCATGGTGGTGAATCTCAGCCTCCAAGTCTGGCACTTTACTCAGCCTAGAGTCATTTAGCCTCGACTCCTCGTGAAATTGCCTGATAGCTTCCCCTGTCCTTTAAGCTCCAATCCCTTATCGCATATCTCTCTCATGCTTGGAAGACCCCATCTGGTACTTCTGGGGTCACTGGAGGTGGTAGAAGGATTCGCCTCAGTATGCTGAGTCTGTGAAGCCTCCAGTGAACTGGTCTCAGAGTGAGTGGGGATCCTTTTTGGCATATTTCTATCAGACCCATCACCATTGCCCTACTCCTCAGACTTGGAGGGACTCTCTACAATAATAGGGGCCTGTCCAATGTAATATCTAGTCTGAGGCACATTTGTCTCAGGTCAATGCGGACTCTGTAGACTTCTTCAGACCCTTTTGACTGTTCTGTCTCAAGTGACTCATCTATCAATTTTCTTCATAAATCTTGGGTAGCATGTTTATCTTCTGGAGGTATCGTACCTTAAATAAACACCCTATACCACAAAATGAGCACCACAATGTTTAATCAAATGGGAATCACCCAGTAGAATAAACAAAGTGTAACCAAAACCAACAAATGAAAACACAAACAAAATGCACTGAACTAGTAGCAGGTCTGGAGGTACGAGGCATAGGTACGACTCATAGGGTGACATACAAGTCGTACAATAGCCTTGTAGTTCCAAGGTACCTGAAAAAATGTTATTCTAATCACAGATACGAGGCTCAGGTATGACTTGTAGGGTGACCTACGAGTCGTAGCCTGGGCTCGTAGTAGGTAACATAATACTTCTTTTCAAAACAAGACAGGTCCTATGAGTCCTTCACTATGGTTCGTAGTGAACATTACGAGCCCTAGCTGGGTCTCGTATGGTAAGTGATAAGGAGCCATAGGTGACTATTGCCTCCTACCAGGGACCACTACGACTCATATGAAATCCAACAAGTCATAGGAGGTCCTCGTATTAGAAAACAGAAGGCACCTGTGATGCCTGTAACTTTGCCACAGAAACCCAAAAATCATTCAAATCGAAAATAAACAACATCGAGGCAAGGTCTAAACTTCATCTCAAGCACACAAATAAACCAATTACTTAATCATGGCAACCCCAAATCAACATTTATCCCCCAAAGATCTATGCATGATCCACACAATCAAACATCAATCCCAAATCATATTTGGGGAATACCCAAGAACAATCAATCCCCAAACTCACAATCATTAACAACAACACACAGTTATGGGGATTCAAGAGAGTTCAAAACAAGCCCACACAAGGGTACCCCAAATGATCACATTAGAACACACACTAACACCCTAAATTTCAACCTCGCCATGAATGCATTATCAACCAAACATCATATAACCATTTCATAACATGATCAACAATTGAATATGGCAAAATTTCAATCATCACAACAATCCAACACGATGCTTTTACAATTCAAAACAACACTAAGGGTATTCAATTGGCCAAACCCCAATTTTCACATCTAAAGAATCATTTTCTCATGGGTAAAATCAATATTATCACTATACACACAATTATCCATCAATATACAAAAATCATAACAAGTGTGTGCCCAATTTAACCAAGGAAACTTACCAATTATGAAAACGAAGAGCAAATAGTCGCAATGAGAAACTAGAGAAGAAGCCAAAACCCTAGGATACTATTTGCTAGAAAATCTCGCTGGAAATCGGTGGGATTGAATGAAAATGGGATCGGAACAATAGAAGTTTTAGTGTGGGAAAACTTTTGGGAGAAGGAACCGTTTAAAAATGAGGGAAATTAGGGGTCCAATGAATATTTGACCCCTCATATACTCAATCGGGTCAAGTTTAAAAATTCTATAGATCGGGTCTACGAAACCCTGACTATGAGTCGTAGGGCTTCCTATAACTCATAGTACTGGTCTCGTGGTAGGCCCAACACTTAGAATAATTCAAAATTCATACCTGGGCATTACGAACATCACTTACGACTCGTAGGGGACCCTAAAAATCTTAAGGTTGGCTTGTAGTGTGTGTACCAACTTTAATTAATCACTATTTCCCTCTGCGAGGCAAAACTACAAGTTGTAGTATGAACTATGGCTCATAGACCTAGTCGTAGAGGCTGCTCCAAATGCAATTTTCTTCAAACCTTCAGCTCTTGATTTAGACCTTCAAACCAAACCTCAAAATACACCAATCTCCAAAATAACACAACTAATTTAATGTTTCAAAAATCAAAACAAACATCAATCCACTACCTAAAAATTTAAACAACCAAAATAAACTTAAAAACAAGCCAAAAACATAAAAGTTACTTCGGTTGCCTCCCAAGAAGCGCCTTGTTTAACGTCGTGGCTTGACATTGTAATCAACCATCATAAAAAATCTTCAAGGGACCGAACTTCACTCTTAAGGTCATCCAGATGTTTCATTGATTGGCGGATGTCAAACACAACCTCTACGTCATTGACCCTGAACCGAAGTTGTCCCGAATCCATATCCACGAAGGCTCTCCCGGTGGCCAAAAATGATCTTCCCAATATAATGGACACCACAAAATTAACCTCAAAATCAAGGATCACGTAGTCTGCGGGGAAGATGAATTTGTCAACTTTTACAAGCACATCAAAAAGTATCACTTCCGGCTTCTTTATGGTTCTATCCGTCATGAGCAACCGCATTCTTGTGGGAGTAGGAGTACCAAGATCAAGATTTTTGAAAATGGCAAGGGGCATCAAATTGATACTTGCTCCTAAGTGACATAATGCCTTTGCGAATTCTATATCACTAATGGTGCAAGGAATAATTAATGCACCGAGGTCCTCCCTCTTTTGAACTAGGCATTTGGGCATGATGGCACTATATTGTTGGAGCTCTTGTGAAAGCTCTTGGCTCAAAGTGTGCTTCTTTATCACCAAATCCTTCATGTACTTGGAATACCCAGGAATCTTCTCCAAAGCTTTTAAAAGGGGGATGTTGATGGACAATTGTTTTAACATAGAAAGGAAGTGTTTGAATTTGCCATCGTCTTTCTTTTTCTTGAGCCTTTGCGGAAAGCGGCGAGGTGGTTTTGGGATCATCTTGGCCTTTTCTTTCTCTCTCATCCCTTCACTTTGCACCTCCACATTCTCCAACCCTTCTTCCTCAACCACAATTTTACTATTAATACCCTTCTCACAAGCTTCATCCTCAACCACCGGCATAGGGGGATCTATGGTGCTTTTACTGCTTCTAGTCATGAACACCATGCAATGGCCATCATTCTTTGGATTTCTAAGAATATTACTTGGCCTTTTGACGTTGGTTCAATTGGGAACAAACTTGGCCAATTGTTGCTCTAATTATTTAATAGCCACCGAATGAGACTCTATCTTCTGGTTTATGCTTGAAATATCCAATTTCATTACTTTCAAGGTCTTATCTTGATAGTCGACCCTCTTCAACAGCTTGTCAAACATCTCCTCAATCCTAGAAGTATTTGACTTGGTATCCCGGTTGTGGGGAAGCACATAAGGACCAATTTTATAATCATCTCTTCTACCTCATTTGGCTTCCGACACTCTTTCCCTTTCATAATAGCTACCTCGGTTATCTCAATATGCACTCTTACGGTTGTAGTTTCGACCTTGATTCTCAAAACCTTGCCTCTAATAGTCTGAATTGTACCCTTGGGGGTTGTTCTAGAAACCTGCTGATTGGTTACTCACAAAGAAAGCATCTTCATCAAAGAATGGTTCTTCATACACGAGCGCCTTAGGAGGTTGGTGGGTCACCGCTTGAACACTTGCTTGGTTTTGATTTAAGACCAAGTCCATGCTTGTGCGAAGTTAAGCAAGTTGTTGCATGATCTCTTCATTGACTTTAGCTTGCTCATTGTTGGTGTTTACTGCACAAGAAGTCTTCGTGGCACCTCTCTCTCTTTGACCAATGCTCTATTCAGTTTAACCACTTGCTCTATCCTTTCGGCAATTAATGGAAATGGTTGATCAAGAAACATGCCCCCCATGATTATGTCGGCATAAGCTTGACTATTCTCGTCAAGCACCCTATAGAAAATCTCAACCAAGGCATCATCAATAATTTTATGGTCCAGAACCATCCTCAAGAAATTGGTGAACCTTTCCCACGTAGTACTAATTAAATCATCCGACAATTGCTCAAAATTGAGTATTTGATCTTTGACCTTAAGCTTCTTGGACCTTGGAAAATACCTTTCTAAAAGGCTCTTTGTGCTCGGCCCAACTTGTAATAGAACTTTATGGAAGCTCGGACAACCAAATAGCTGCATTTCCCATTAGAGATAGAGAGAATGCTCTCAAACCAACCGCATCCATAGAAAGATTTTAGGTCACTATCACACTCTTGCAAACAAATGCTACATTGTGGAGATGACTGTGTGGATCCTCTGAAGGTAACTCTGTGAACAAACCACAATTTGAAGCATTTGTAGAAGACCACTAGACACAATGAACTTAAAGTCTGTCGGTAGTGGTGGTAACACTATAGCTCCACTAACATCCATAGCCATAGGGTTCAATCTATATTGGTTCCATCCATATGCATTTTCATTAGAAGACTATGGTGTAGCCTATTCTCTCTTTGTGGTGGGTTTTCATCTCTACTGACATTTTCCTCATGTTGACCAATGACTTCAATAATCGCGATATCCTCATTCTCTTGGGCCATTCCTCTTGTGATTCAGTGGATCTCCAAATTGATTGGAACTAAGGGATTGCCTTGGCTCTTTGTGTTGGGCATACAACCTAGTATACCCTGCAAAGAAAAATAAACAACATAAAACAAAAATAAAAGTAATATACAAGAGAATCTAGAAATTAACACTTGAATTAACCATTAGTGAAATCAATTAAAAAAAATAGTTGTATCCCCCGACAACGACGCCATATTTTATTATTTTCATTCTCCAACAGTAAAGCGATTGCAGTCAAGTATAAACCTAACTAGAGGTTAGGGTCGAATCCACAGGGAATATGGGGCATGACTATGTTGATCCACTAACAATCATTTCAAGCATCGATTACTATATTCTTTTCTCTGAAATTGGGGGGGTTTGTGGTTCAAAATAAATAACAAAAATAAACACAACACTACTAATGCGAGAAGACAATCAAATTAAGGGACAATTTGAAAATTGTTTTACCCATGATTCATTGATTCAATTACCCTTGAACATATGACTCTAATTAGTACATTGCATCACTACGGTAACTTAGGTTCTTCCAACCCTCTTGTGAAGGTGAAGGTCGAATTTCACCATGGCGCTTGGTCGGCAACTATGGCGTGCTAACAAACCGTTACCTATTGTCCCAGTCAACCTCCCCTTGGTCAGATTTGGTTGATACGATGAGAACACATCAATCGAATCCTCTCATCCACTTCAATTTTCCTATTTGTTACTACCTTGGTCGGGATCATGATAGTAGGCGGAGTTTGGCGTTGGCCACCACCAAATAACATTCAAAATGAAAGGAAGTAGATAATACATGCAAATACCCAATCAAAGAAACACACAAAATCTAGGTTATTGCAAATCAACTCCTCATGTTCCCATAACCCCAAGTTGTGGGTTCTTAGCTACTCATGGCTAAGGCAAAATCACCAACAATAAACATAAAAGAAATGATTGATAGATTACCCAAAGATAATGAAGAATAACACCACTTTGATATTGAAACTACAATCTTGTATTAATGGTAGTTGAGCACAATGTTATTTTCAATCCCCCAAAATGGGTCTTCAAAATGAAAAGAAAAAATCTACACTAACCCTAGAAAAGTTCTCTAAGAATATTTAAAGTATCTTCACAATCTGAAAACTGTTGAATCTCTCCAAAACAACCCTATCATTAACTATTTATACTGTTTACAAAAAGACCCTAAAAAATAAAATAAAAAATACAGTTGGCAGCAGTTATATATCGCATATATGACTCGTAGGGTGACCTACGAGTCGTAATCGGGCTTTTGTAGTCAGCACTTGGTATTTTGGACTTTACTGCTACGACCAATTACTACAAGTTGTGGTGTGCTGTACGACTCATAGTCTTCTTGTAGTCCTAAGTTGCAGTTCTTGGTCCAAACTTTTGGCACACTGTTTCTTGTTATGAGGCCCCCTCTTACGAGTCGTAGTTCGACTTATGACTCATTGGTTAGCCTCGTATGCTGACCTTGACTTTGTAAATTCCTAATTTTGCTCGTTGTTTCTTGCTACGAGGGCACCCTACGACTCGTTGCTTGGGCTACGACTTGTAGGGTAGCACGTATGTCCTATACTTCAGCAAAATCTGCAATTTTCTCCTAAAATCATGTCAACCTATATTTTCTGCAAGAACAACACAAAAACACATAAAAACCATAAAAAGTCACATAAAGAACTTGCAAAATCCCTTGTATTTACGACTCATAGCTTGGTCTACGACTTGTAGGGTAGCTCGTATGTCCTGTACTTTAGCAAAATCTGTAATTTTCTCCTAAAATCATGCCAACCCATATTTTCTGCAAGAACAACACAAGAACACATAAAAACCATAAAAAGTCACATTAAGAACTTGCAAAATCCCTTGTTTTAGGGATCAAATATATTGTATTTTGACAGCACATCAATAGGGAAAGTGATAACCCATGCTTCGAGGCAACTTAAGGTTCATGAGAGGAACTATCCAAACCATGATCTTAAGCTGGCAGCGGTGGTGTTTCCACTTAAAATCTGGCACCACTACTTGTATGGAGTGCATGAAGATGTGTTCATTGAACACAAGAGCTTGCAGTATTATCTTCAGTTAAAAAGAGCTCAACCTGCGACAGATGAGATGGTTGAAGTTGCTCACATGAGAATCCTCTACCATCCAGGGAAAGCTAACATCGTTGTTGATGCTCTTAGTAGGTGGTCAATGGGTAGCACAACCCATGGTGAGGAAGGAAAGAGGGATCTAGCTAAAGAAGTGCATCAATTGGCTCGATTGGGAGGTCAACATACGGAGAATGATGAAGGAGGAGCTAATGTTTAGAATGGGTCTGCTTCATATTTGGTGTCAGAGGTGAAAGAAAATCAAGACCAAGATCCTATCCTACCTCAAATAAAGGAGGTTGACCATAAGCGAAAAGTTCTGGTCTTCTCCAAAGGGGGAGATAGAGTGTCGTGATACCAGAGTAGATTGTGCATCCCAAATTTGATGGTGTTTGAGAAAGGATTATGATGGAAGCCCATATCTCTAGATATTCCATTAATCCTGGCTCTACCAAGATATACCATGACTTGAGAGAAGTCTATCGATGGTGTGGGAAGAAGAAGGATATTGCTAAGTTTATTTCAAAGTGCCCGAATTGCTGGCAAGTGAAAGTTGAGCATAAAAAACAATATGGATTGACCAGAACTTTGAGATTTTTCAGTAGAAGTAGGAGATTATCAATATAGACTTTATTACT
>JAPFFP010045212.1:0-34415 GCA_026153255.1 Solanum medicagineum | reverse complement strand
TAACCCCTATCTAGGTTAGTGATGATGCCGCCCCATCACTAGGTGGAGAAGTACAAACCCTTCCCTAGGTTATCCGGGCGCTTAGCCCCCCCCCCCCCCGAATTGGACATGGTTGAGTTCTACACTTTATATAGGATTCATCATATGGTGTAATACAACACTTTGTATAGGAATAATCATATACATAAGCTCATTTCATCATCATAACATCATTCATGTAACATCTCATGCTTATGATCTTCAATTCCTCAAGAAACCATAACCGGACATTTTATCAAACACTTGGGGGTGTGTAGTGGGGGTATAAGACTATACAATTTAGAGATGAAATCATCCCAAAAAATCTATTTTAAAACCATCAATAAACACCTTGAACACCCTAAGACATTCACATCAAAACCTCTCATCAAAACTTACAATAGATACAAGATATATAACTCACAACATAGTAAAATTGTCACAACTTTACATAGCTTTAACATAGTTCATAAACATGTTCATACAAGTAAACCCATTTGTAAACTCAACTTTAAATCATACAATTTAGGAAAAAGGAAGCTTGGGTATCATGGGTGAAAGGAACCCATGAAACACATACCTTAGGTCTAGAGTTGCTTGGAATTGAGATTGGGAAGAATGGAGGCTTGAAAATGATCTTTGAATCCAATCTTGTTCTTGGTTTCCTTGAAAATGAATTGGGGCTTGATGGAGGATTTTGAGATAATTCAGAGTGTATTTTAGATGAGAGTAATGAGTTTGATCCTTTTGAAATATTATTTAGGTCTTTTAGGAAGGTTAAGATAGCGTTGGAAGTCTAAAATGGGCATTAGAGTTATTAAAATTTATGGAGACACCATAAATGAATGGATGTAAAATTGGCAAAGTGTTATCTCACTGTGGACTTCACTAGTCGTATGGCACTCAATGGGTCGTGTGGAGTCCCAGTGTAGACTGTCTTAGTGAAAAAAATGGAAGTTGGGAATCTTGGAAAAATTGACGTCTTGTCACTTTGATGGACCGCTTCACGGACCGTGTGGTGTTACACAGACCGTGTACTAGTTCATCCCACCTCACTTAGATAAATAAAATGCTACATTCCAACATATATCCAAGTGCCACAGGTCGTTCCACTCCATACGGCCCGTCAACAGTGCCCGTGGCTCCACCCTTATCCATATTTTCCCCAATTTTCAACAAGCTCCTATTGGCATACCTTGTGGCCATCCCCATAGTCAGTGGTGAGCCACACGGCCCATACCATTGGCCGCGCCACCTTTCTAAGTGCCAAAAATGGCCTTTTCCAACCCCAGCTGTCCCAAATGGCCTGTCGAAGGCCACATTGGCTGTCAAATAGTCCGTGTGACAACACTGCACGAGAGGGCCTCACGAAAACAATCATAACTCCTCCATCCGATCTCAGAATGAGGTGAAACTGTTGCAAAGCTATCTCAAAGAACTTTCATTTGACATGTCGTGGGCCACGCAGTTCTAAATGTGCTAGGAGTTATGCTTGTTTTAAGTTGACCCTTGTATGAAAGAACACCCAATACTCAACTTGGAGGTAAGTCTTGAACTTGTTTAGGTAACTAGGAGTCTCCCATGAATCTACTACACCCCCAACCTAACCAAATGAGGCTTGACACATGGATATACAAGAGCATAAAGTTACTAGGTGTCACATGCCACCCCATCACCATGGTGAAAAATTACAAATCCATCCCTATGTTGACGAGTACAAACCCCCATTTTGGTTAGTGATATGCCGCCCCATCACCAGGTGGAGAAGTACAAACCCTTCATTAGGTTATCTGGGTGCTCAAACTCCCCGAATTGGGTGTGGTCAATTATACACTTTATATAGTATTCATCATATGCTCTACTTCAACACTTCATGTAGGAATAATCATATACATGAGCTTACTTCATCATCATAACATCATTCGTATCATATCCCATGCTTTGGACCTTCATTTCCTCAAGAAATTATAACCGGACATTTTATCAAACATCTTGGGGGTGTGTAGTGGAGGGAGACGACCACGCAATTTGGAGATGAAATCATGCAAGAAAATCTGTAGTAAAACCATGAATCAACGCCTTACAACACCCCCAATATATTCATTTCAAATCCCCTCATAAAATCTAACATTAGATCCAAGATTTGGAACTCAAAATTTGCTAAAACAGCCATAATTTCATGAACTAAAATCACTGTGTGGTTAATTTCTCAATATAAAAGACCCATATGTGAATTCAATTTTAAATCATGTGATATTAGTGAAAAGGAAGTTTAGGCACCATGGGTGAAAATACCCAATGGTTCAACACCACATATCTTATCTTTGGGGAAGTTTTTGTTGAAGTTTAGAAATGGAGGCTTGAAGCTTGAAGAGAATCCTTAATTGTGGATTACGGTTTTGAGTTTTGAATTTTAGAGTGAAAATATGGCTAAGTGTTTGGGGGGTGTTGGGAAACGTTTTGGATGATAGAAGGGTGAAATTTGGCTAAGTATAGATAAAAACACACTTGGGAAAACTTAGGCCCAACACTTAGAATAATTGGACCGCACAGGAAAAACACTGCCAAGGAAAATACACCGCTCAACGTCGCGGAGAGGAAGTGGAGGGAAAATTATACATGAGCATGCCCTTGGCGCGTCGCGGAGGCAATGCGAAAATGTCACTGGAATATGCACTTTTGAAAATTGAAATTGCTATTCTTTTGCTCTTAATCGGGGTTAGATCCTTTTTCTCCTAATTTTGACCTCCTGATCAAAAATATGAAATCAAATTTTTGAAATAACGAATGGATTTTGAGATATAAGGAAACTAAAATTTCGGGTGTTCCGAGGTACATTTTTGGGAAATTTTTGGGGTCGTTTCAATACCTCCCCCTTGGGAACATTCATTCCGAATGTAAAAGAGACGTACAAGACAAGAGTTATCATGCACAAATCCGTCCCACAAAGAATGCAACATAACATGTAAAAACACCATTTTCAAAATTCTCAACATAAGTGTAAAATCATCATAAGTTTATCCACTTAAACATGAACGTATATGAATGACATAGGGGATGAAATGTAAGGCTTGAAATCACATATGCGACTTAGGATTAGTACCTTAGGTTTAAGTGGAGTGGAAAATATGAGGATACTGCTTTTTCATGTCCGCTTTGGCCTCCCATATAGCACCTTCAACTTGTTGGTTCCTCCAAATGACCTTAACTGATGCTACCTCTTTGTTCCTCAATCTCTTCACTTGCCTATCAAAGATCTGAACCGGAACCTCCTCATAAGTCATCCTCAACAACACCCACAACATCAAGAGGCACAATGGCCTTAGGATCAGCAACACACTTCCTCAACACAGAAACATGGATTACGGGATAAACCAAATTCATTTCACTAGAAAATTTAAACTCATAAGCTACCTTGCCAATCCTTCTACCACCTCATAAGGACCAATATACCTTGGACTCAATGTCCCCCTTTTACCAAAACGTACCACACCTTTCATTGGAGAAACCTTCATATAGACCTAATCACCCACTTTGAATTGAAGGTCTCTTCTTCTCACATTGGCATAGGATATTTGACGACTTTGGGTTGTCCTCAACCTCTCCCTAATCATCTTAACTTTCTCAAGAGCCTCTATGACCAAATCTGGTTCCAATAAAGCTACCTCTTCAACCTCAAACCAACCTACCGTAATCTACACCGTCTCCCATAAGGAGCCTCAAATGGAGCCATATCGATGCTAGAGTGATAGCTATTGTTGTATAATAATTCAATCAAAGGAAGATGGTCATCCCAAGTACCCTCAAATACAAAGGAATTTGAGGACAGAGGAATCCCATACAACCTCACTAACTCATGGATGTACAACCTTGCATACTCTTCAGCCCCACATGTGGTCTTAACGGGTAGAATGTGAGCTGACTTTGTCATCCTAACAACCACTACCCTTATGGAATCAAAACCTTGTCTAGTTTTGGGTAACCCAAATACATATTCCATATTAATTACCTCCCACTTCCAAGTGGGAATTTCTGTGTCTTGGGTTAGGCCACCCGACCTTTGATGTTCAGCTTTGACTTGTCGACAACTATGGCAACTGGAAACAAATTTTGCAATGTTCCTCTTCATGGCTACCCACCAATACACATCCCTCAAGTCTCTATACATTTTGGTGGAACTGAGATGGATAGAGTAAGAAGAATTATGGGCCTCATCAAGAATTCTCTCCCTCAAACCATCAACACATGGCACACATAATCTACCTTGGTATCTAAGGGTCCCATCTCCACCTTGGAAGAAAACCTCTATTTTGCCATCTTTCACCAAGGCCTTCAATTCAAGCAAGGAGGAGTCAAGATCTTGTTTTGTTATCATCTCATCAACCAAGGAATTTAGACCCATCAATAACCACAACACCATCATCACCAACCTCTTCAAACCTAACCCCGAATCTAGACAACCTATGCACCTCCATAGTCATCTCCCTATCACCACCAACCACATGAGCTATGCTACCTTTGGACACCCTACTCAAAGCATCCGCCACCACATTTGCCTTACCCGGATAATAATGCACACTCATGTCATAATCTTTGAGAAGTTCTAGCCACCTTCTTTCACAAGTTGAGATCTTTTTAGTGAAGACATATTAGAGGCTCTTATGATCGGTAAAGACATCAACATGCACCCATATAAGTAGTGACACCAAATATTTAATGCAAACATAACAACAACCAACTATAGATCATGGGTAGGCTAATTCCTTTCATGCACCTTAAGTCGCCTAGAAGCATAGGATAAGACCTCACCATTTTGCATTAGCACACAACCCAAACCAACTCTAGATGCATCACAATACACAAAAACCCTCAAGCCTATCTGGTAGTGAAAATATAGGAGGTGACACAAGTCTGTCTTTCAATGTTTGGAAGTTTTTCTCACATTCATCGGTCCACACAAACTTAACCTTCTTTTGAGTCAATTTTGTCATGGGAGAAGCAATGGAGGAGAACCCATTCACAAACCTTCTATAGTAACTCGCAAGGCCTAAGAAACTCCTAATATCTGACAGGGTCAATTGTCTAGGTCAATTTCTAATCACATAGGTCTTCTTAGGATCCACCTTAATACAATCCCTGACACCACATGACCCAAGAATACGACCTCCTTCAACCAAAATTCACACTTATCATATTTAGCATACAATCTCTCCTCCCTTAACCTTTGCAACACAACCCTCAAATGACCCATGTGCTCCTCCCTACTATGTCAATAGATCAATATATCATCAATAAAAACCACAACAAAGGAATCAAGGTAGGGTTTGAAGCCCTATACATTAGGTCTATGAAAATGGCCGGTGCATTAGTCAACCCAAACGACATCACCCCAAATTCATAATGCCCATAACTACTCCGGAATGTCGTTTTGGGAATATCACACTCCCTCACCCTCACTTGATGGTACCCAGACCGAAGATCAATCTTAGAGGCGAAGCTAGCCCCTTGCAATTGGTCAAACAAGTCATCAATTCTCGAAAGAGTATATCTATTTTTTATAATGACCCTATTGAGTTGTCGATAATCAATGCACATTCTAAATGTCCCATATTTTTTCTTTACAAACAATACCGGTGCACCCCAAGGGGATTGGCTAGGCTTAGTAAACCCGTTTTCTAACAGATCTTTCAATTGCTCTTTTAACTCCTTCAACTCCACCGGGGACACAGGGTAAGGGGAAATTGAGATAGGTTGAGTATCGGGAAGGAGATCTATGCCAAAATCTATCTCATTTTTAGGAGAGACACCGGGAAGGTCATTTGGGAAGACATCAAGAAACTTGTTTGCTACGGGAACTGACTCAATGGAATGGACTTTGGACTTCACATCCTTAACCCTCACAAGTTGAAACAAACACCCCTTAGAAATCAACTTATGGGCTTTAAGGCATGATATGAATCTACCCTTGACCACCACATCTTGACTTTCCTACTCAAGATCGGGTTCACTAGGAAATTGAAATTTGACTACGGGTCCTAAAATCAACAGAAGCATAGTACGCATGCAAACAATCCATCCCAAGAATGACATCAAAGTATACCATGTCTACTTCAACAAGATCACAAGGTAACAACTTATTCAAAATGCAAAACAGGACAATTTCTATACACTTTCCTTACAACAATTAAGACACTGATAGGAGTAGACACTTCATATGACTCATACAATAACTCGGGGACAAAATGAAACTTTTTAGCAACAAGAGGGGTAACAAAGGAAAGAGTGGCACCCAGATCAATCAAAGCATACACATTAAAGTCAAAGATTTTCAACATTTTGGTAATAACATCGGGGACCTCACCACCCCTTTGCCTTTCACGTAGAGCATAGAATCGATTGTGCCTTGGGGCGCCACCTTGAGGACCACCTCTACCCAATGGAACTGCATTTACACCTCGGCCCTTGCCACGGTTTCTTGGACAATCCACCCTTTTGTAACCTAGCTCCCCACAATCAAAGCATGCATTAGAACCCTTCAAACACGGGCCCCTATGACTCTTTTCACATATAGAGCACACATCAATGAGAGCCACACCACTAAAACCTTGAGACCTAGGGAAGTCATTGGCAAACCCACTATTTGTAGCATGATAAGGTCCTAGTCCTTGATGAGATCGGCCACCCCTATGGAACTTACCCCCCATGACGGGCTCTCTTGGCCTCATGGCCCCTCCTCTTTCTCATCGTTTCTTCCTCCATTTGCTTAGCATAAGTCATCAACCAAGATAAGTCCATGTCACAAATAAGCAAGGTGGACCGACATTCCTCGCTCACCAAGTCGAAGATCCAAATTACAAATTTATTCATCCTTGATCAAGGATCGGCCACTAAGTAAGGAGCATACTTTGAAAGTTGATCAAATTTGAGAGTATACTCCCTTACACTCATAGCACCTTGTTTCAAGTTCATAAACTCTACCAATTTTGACTCCCTAAGTTCAAGAGGGAAAAACTGATTAAGGAAGGGCGATTTGAACTCCTCCTAAAGCACCACGTTACCAACCCCCTTCTCCCCCTTCCATTGCTCATACCAAATTTTGGCTACCCCTTTGAGTTGGTATGCCACCAACTCTGCCTTATCTTTTGGCCCAACACCCATGATATTCAAGATTTTCTAGATCTCATCAATAAACTCTTGTGGATCTTCATCCACCTTTGACCCATAGAATCCCGGAGGATTCATCCTCATGAAATCTCTTATCCTAGCTCCCGAGGTAGTAGCATGAGGTGCTTGGACAACTTGGGCAAGCATAGTAAGAGCATCCTAGAGCTCACCATTGGTAGGTTGCTCCTCGGGAGTTTGGGCATGTCTTACTCTAGTGTTTGGAATGATCTAGCATAGCAAAGAACAATCGCTAGGGGGAAATTCACCACAACTCTATAGCACGACTTAGAACATGAAGAAGGAAAACATTTCATAAAATGCCACATAGCCTCATATTCATAGTCATGGTATGTTTCAAAACTATGAATAGGACTCTAATCGATGTTGTGTGTTGGACACTGAGGATATATCAACCTGGTGCTCTGGTACTAAGTTTGTCACGACCCAAGTTTAGGGCTTAGATGTGACACGGCAAATGGAAAACTCGAAGGCACCCCAATTAAGCCTCTCATCTTATCATTACACATCATTGATCGCGAAAGCATATAAAAGACATAAAACAAGCAAAGGGGCAAAGGGGCTAAGGGATAGCTCGCCAAAACATCAACATCAAGTCAAGGAGTCATAACTCATATCATAATTACACAACTTTGTCCAACAACACCTCTTAATACATAGATAGAATGGGGACTAAGACAAAGTAACAGCATCACCCTTATACTCAAAATAGAACATATGAAAGTGTCTCAATACATACATAATAGCAATCATAAACTAAAGTCCCAAAATGGAGGATTTACCGATAAGCTTGGAATAGCACCGACTAGCCATGTGGAGGGGGAGGATGATCAACTTGAGCACCGGTTCCTACATGGTGATATCATAAAGGCAATAGTATGCACTAGTATGTTTGAATGTACTATTTGTGGGAAGAAATGCACAAGAGATAAGTTTCATAATCAACATACATAACAATAGACAATAGGCAAAATATAGCAACATGCCATGTATGATCAACAAATAAATAAAACATGCCTAAGTAATCCATGCTCATATAGAATATCATAGGTGTAGAATAGATCAAACTAAATTTCCAAAGTGAACCCCTTGATAGATTAGTGATGTTGCCACTCCATCGCTTAGGTGGATGAGTACTAACCCTCATCTAGGTTGGTGATAATGTCGCCCCATCATCATGGTGGATAAGTACAAACCCTTCCCTAGGTTGAAGAGTACAAACCCCCATCTAGGTTAGTGATGATGCCGCTCCATCTCCAAGTGGAGAAGTACAAACCCTTCACTAGGTTATTCGGGTGCTCAAACCCCCCGAATTGGGTGTGGTCGATTCTACACTTTATATAAGATTGTTTATATACTCTGGTGCAACACTTCATATAGGAATAATCATATACATAATCTTATTTCATGATCATAACGTCATTCATATCATATCCCATGCTTAGGACCATCATTTACTCAAGAAACCATAACTGGACATTTTATCAAATACCTTGGAGGTGTGTAGTGGGGGTAAAATACTATGCTATTTGGAGATGAAATCATGCAAGAAAATTTGTAAAAAAAAAAAACCATCAATCAACACCTTGCAACACCCCCAAGACACCCATATCAAAACCCCTCATCAAATCCAACATTAGATCTAAGATTTGGAACTCAAAACATGCTAAAACAATCATACTTTCATGAACTAAACTAACTGGGCAGTAAATTTCTCAATATACAAGACCCACATGTCAAATCAACTTAAATCATGCAATATTAGTAAAAGGAAGCTTAGGCACCATGGGTGAAAGGACCCAATGGATCAACACCACATACCTTAGCTTGGGGGAAGTTCTTAATGAAGTTTGAAAATGGAGGCTTGAAGCTTGAAGAGAATCCTTAATTCAGGATAAGGCTTTGAGTCTTGAAATTTGGAGTGAAAATATGGCTAAGTGTTTTGGGGAGTGCTGGGAAATGTTTTGGATGATATAAGGGTGAAATTTGGCAAAGTATAGATAATAACACACTTAGGAAAACTTGGGCCCAACACTTAGAATAATTGGACCGCATAGGAAAAACACTGCTAGGGGAAATACACCTCTCCGTGTCACAGAAAGGATGCAGAGGCAAAGTCGCGGAGCCAACGCGGAAACCTTATTGGAATTTACACTTTCGGAAATTGAAATTGCTATTCTTTCGCTCTTTAATTGGGGTTAGACCCTTTTTCACCTAATTTTGGCTCCCTGATCACAAATATGAAGTTGTATTTTTGAAATAACAAACGAATTTTAAGATATAAGGAAACTAAAATTTTGAGCATTCCGAGGTACATTTTCGGCACTTTTTGGGGTCGTTTCAATAGCCATTTAAAACCACTTAAGCACCATGACCATTGTATTCACCTGTTCATCATTAAGATCCATAGTAACGATGACTAGCAAGGTGTTGTTGATACCTAAAAATGCATATCAGATTTGAAGGAAGAGCCTTCAATTCAAGAACCAGTGGCTCTTCAATATGATATGGTGGGTGGTGATTCTCGATTCTTCAGGTCTTTCTCCAGCTCAGCTTGGCATCTAAGGGTACAAGATACCCCTAGAGCCTTTACTGTCTTCGCATAATCTGGGATGTTTTCGACCTCAAAATTCATCAGCACTGCTTCTAGAGTGCCGATGCCTAGTCTTTCTTTAATTGGTACCTACGGTTTTGCCAGATCAATACTCTCGATGACAGAAACTACCTTTAGATCATTGTTCTTCTTTGTATGTTGGTAGAAGTTGAACACGACCTCACCCTTTCCCAATCTAAACTTGGCCCCTCTCCATGTGTATCAATACTCCCTCAGTGGCTAAGAAGGGCCTTCCCAAGATGATTGCGACTTAAAACTCAACCTCATAGTCCAGGATCTCAAAGTCTGTGGGAAATATGAATTTATCCACTTTGACAAGGACACCATATAATACCTCTACGAGCTTCTTCACTAGCCATTAAGAATCCGCATGCTAATGGGGTAGGAGCTCCCAGTCCTAGCTTCTTGAAGACCGTAAGGGGCATCAGATTTATGCTAGAACCTAGATCACATAATACCCTTGCTAACTCAACATCTTCAATGGTACAGGTATGATAAGTGCTCTGGGATCTTCCCGCTTTTGCACCAAGGACCTTGTAGCAATTGCACTACAATTTTGAAGCTCTTGGGAGAGCTCCTGGCTCATAGTGCACTTCTTCATGACCAAGTCCTTCAAAACTTTGTATACCCAAACAGCTTCTCCAATGCTTCAATGTCAGTAATGTTGATGGATAGTTGTTTCACCATGCAGAGAAAAATCTTGAATTTACCTTCCTCCTCCTTTTTTTGATTCAATAATAGAAAAAGGGAAGGAGGTCTAGGAATAGGCTTCAACTTTTGTTGTATCACTACAACATCATTCACCCTATCCTAAGCACGATCATCTCTAGTCTCTGTCTATGTACTCAACCATCTTCTCATGAACATCATCATCATCAACCAGCATTGGGGGGTCAATGGTCTGCTTGCCACTACGAGTAGTCACCGCCATACACTACCTCTTGTTCTTTAAATTTTGAACTATATTGTTGGGCAATGTACCTTAATGTCGCTGGAATTGAGTTGATATTTGACCAAGTTTTTGCCCTAGTTGCTTGATAGCAACATAATGAGACTTGATTTTTTTATTAATACTGGAGATGTCTGACTTCATCCCCCCCTAGTTTTTATCCTGCGTGTCAGCCTTCAACAGATGGTCGAACATCTCCTTAACTTAAGAATTACAAGCCCTCGAATCTCGATTATGTGGTGGAATATACGGACCATTCCTGTAGTTATCTTTGTGTTCCCAATCAGCATCTTTATCTTTTCCATCATTTCTATCGTAGTGACCTTCTCGATTATTATTATCTCTAAAGGCGCCATCCATGTTATAGTTTCGACCTTGGTTTCCATGACCTTGGTTCTAATAGTCCTGATTAAACCCTTTGGCGTTGGTCCAGATACTCACTATTTAATCATTGAAGAAGCAACTGTCCTCCTCATAGTAAGGCTCATCATACATGGGTGCTTGTGATGGTTGCTGAGCTACTTCATTCATATGTTCTTGGTTTTTCTTCATAAACAACTCCACATTGGTACTAATCAAGGCAAGCTCATGCATCATCTCTTCATTTATTTTCACTTGAGCTTAATTAGTACTGACTGTGAATAAATTCTTTATTGTTGACTTATCCCTCATTCCCTATATAGGATTTGTCTTAACCATCTTTTGTAACCTCTCGCAATCATAAAAAATGAACGATCCAGAAACGAGCCTCCCATGATGGTATCGGCAATAGCTTGGTTGTTCTCGTATAAGGCTCAATAAAAGATCTCCACTAAGGCTTCATCCATAATCCTGTGGTCAGGGACACTTCTCAGACACTTTGTAAACCTCTCCAGCATAGTACTGATCGAATCACCAGGAAGTTGCTCAAAGTTGTAGATTTGATCTTTCAACTTCACCTTTTTCTACCTCAGGAAAAACCTCTCTAGAAAGGCCTACTACAATTCAGCCCAACTAGTGATCAAACTCTATGGGAGCTTTTATAACTACAGTGTTGCATCGCTATTAGAGATAATGGAAGATACAGAGCCCAATGACATCCATAGAAAGATTCTGGTTTTGCATCACACTCTTACAAATGAAGACAACATTGTATAGATGGTTATGCGGATCCTTTGATGGTAGGCCAGCGATCAACCCACGATTTTGCAGCATCTAAAGCAACCCACTTGAAATAACAAACTTTCTGTAATTCGGTAGTGGCGATAACACAATAGCTCTAGTGACAATCTATTGTCATATGATAAAGTCGATATTGATTGCAAGTATGAGCTGTGACGTTAAGATCCTGTGCCTGTTGGTCAATACCCTCAACCAAAAGTAGGTTATTATCATTCTCATTTAGGTTCTGGTTCAATGCTGCATTCATTGCATTATTTATAGTGTTGTTCGTGTTGTCCTAGGCTATTCTTTTTCAGTGTCCTTTGGATCTCAAGGACAAAAAGAGTCAAGGGAATGCCTTAACTTTGAGTATTGTGCATGCACTACACTTGTACAGTGAAACAAAACAAAAACAACAAAAACATAAAATGAGGAAAATAAGGATTAATTATCAAACTACTAGAATTAAACAACTCTAGCCGTATTCCCCGGCAACGATGCCAAAATTTTGATATCGTCCAAATTACACCTTTTTTTGATGGTTAAAGTGGTCATTGTCAAGATATATAACCCAACCAAGGTTAGGGTAGATCCCACAGGGAATATGGTAGACTTAGAGTAATTTCAAGCAATTTGAGTTAAGTAACCTACTTATCTCCCTGAAAGGGGGGGGGGTTGCAAGATCGAAGAAAGTAATCCTAAACAAGAAAAGTGTATGAAATCAGTAAGAAGAGTAAACTAGGGTATTGTGTTCTCCATGATTCCCTAACTTGGTATTACTTGATAATCACATTTTTTCTAATGTGTGGTATGCAGAACAGTAAGTTAAGCTTACCAAACCCTTTGATCCAGGCGAGAGGTAAATATCACTACATGATTTGATCCATCCCCGTAGTGTGACATTACTAACGCTTACATAGTGTTCCAGTACAACCTCCCCTTGATCCAATTTCGTTGATTAGATGAGAAAACATCAATCGAATCTTGTTAATGAATCTCTTTTCGTATTCATTACTACCTTGATCCAGTTGGTAACACTAGGCGAGTTCTAACGTTAGCCAGTATTAAAAAACAATCAAAATGAAGAGAATTAAATAATACATGCATTCCGACTTTCCAAGAATTACGAATTATCTGATTTCACCCTGTTATTTCTTCATGGTTCCTACAACTCTAGTTGTGGATTTAGCTACTCATATTCATTGTACATGCAATAATAATGATATTTAATAACATAATTAAGCACTTACAAGGATGAACTTAAGAAGCAGAAATCCAAGCTTTTCAATTTAAATCATAAAGTATGAATTGAAATTACAAAATATTGTTTCAAGTGTTTTTCAATGTATCTGGTCGTTTTCTATTTGTTGCCTCCTAAAAATAACCTGAAAAATCTATTTATAGTGTTTAAAATACAAATCCAAAAAAAAATTGGAGAACTTGATTTAGTAGGCAATACGAGCATGTCTACAGGTGGTACTAAGTTCTACGACCTGTAATTGGGGCTTCATGGACTTTATCTTAAATTCTGGGGTCAACTTCTACGAGATATTTCTACAAATTGTATTTAGACTTATGGCCCATATGGAGTTTCATCTAATGACTTTTCAGCAACTTTCAACTTTTTTATCCTCAGGGTACGGAACCTCATCTACAACTCATACTTCATTCTACAACTGTCTGATAGTTTTTAGATTCAACTTTAAAAAATCACCCTGTCACTTTATTTTACAACGATACCAACTCTACAGCTCGTGGAAACTTCCACGGCCCATAAAGGGTGTTGTAGATCAGCAAAAACGTCAACATCTACACACTTAGCCCAAAATCAAGCTAAATCATGTAATCCTGAAAAACAAACATAAAAACACATCACACCCACTAACATTGCTTTGACAACACACAAAATATATTCCAAGTTTTAAGCATCAAAAGTGCTCTATTTTGACAGCACATCAGGATTCTAGAAAGATCTGAAGGGAACACATCAATAAACCCTTGAACAATGGGAATAGTATCCATTAGTGGTGGTTAAACATTTGGGTATCACGATTTAAAAGCCAAATATGCAAGACAACGTCGATTCACTAACTTTCATGCCCAAACATAAGATATTACTTTATTGGGGTAGGATCTGCTCGAACCCTGCCATACAATAACCGATCTACTCGAAATAGCTAAAGTAATTATTTTAGCATAATGATCAAGAATTTGCAGGTGAGGAGAAAGCCAGTCCATCTCCAATATACATTAAAATCAATCATATCAAAAATAATCATATCAACCCAAGTCTCATAGCCTGATAAGGTCCCAAGATAGGATTGGTACACTCGATCTACTACTAAGGGCTTGCCTACCGTGACTGAAACATAAATTGCGACAAATATAGTGTTTCCTAGCAAGTTAAAATCTAAGGAGAAGTATGTAGACAAATAAGAATAAGTGGAGCCAAGATCAAATAACACAGATGTAGAGCAATGGAAAATCGGAAAAATACCTATAATCATTGCATCAGAGGCCTCAGCCTCAAGTCTGCCTAGGAAATCATAACAATGACCACCTCGACCTCTACTTGTAGAAGTTGCCCCTCTACCACTAGAATGAATAGGCGTATCACCTTCTCCTCTTCCACCCACATATCCACCTCTATCAGTCTAACCTCTACCATGACCCTTAGTATGCTACATTAAACCTCTGGCTGGTGGTGCCGGACCTCTAACTGGTGTTGGGGAATATGAATGGTGGGGCCCATAATGAGTCTGCATAGGGTACTGCCGAATCATATGATCAAGAGATCCATACCGAAAGCAGGATCAAGGGATGGACAATCGCTATGATGGAGCTGGAGTAAAGTTGTAGCCTCCGGAACTAGCATGCCTCTGTTGCAAACTAGATGAACCCTGACCTGAACTATAAGAATCATGAGGGCCTCGTTCTCCCTCTAAAGCTGGCAAGGTTACATGGACCCCATGATGTTGATATGATCCTCCTCCTTTACTCATACCATACTTCCAGATGATGCACTTAAGTATTGTCCCGATGTACAGACCCTTTTGGGGTCTCCAAACTCCTCTCTCTTCATCAACTCTGTCTCTTTAGTGACAGTAACAACTGACTAAAAAGAAGCACCCTCTCAGGGTACCTAAAATACTAATTGTTTGATGGACTAAGCCAACCCTATCACAAATCATCAAATTTTCTTTGCCACAATAGGAATAATAGTTGTAGCATGGTAGGCCAACTGACAAAAGCAAACCCTATATTTTGTAATAGTCATCGTACCCTGCCTCAACTTTTGAATCTCATATGGCTCTCGCCACTGACTCTCCATGGAATAAATTGATTCTAAAAGGCATTAGAAAATGTCTCCCAGCTCATCAAAGGAGCCCTAAGTGGGAATGATCCCAAATAGTTCCTCTACTACTCCCTGGCTAGCCCACGAAGCTGGAGGGAATTATATCGTACACCATGAGTCTTTGCCAACCCCTTGGCCTCAAGTATCTCCCGACAAGTCACCAAAAACTTGTGTGTGTCCTTTGTCTTTCCACCCTAGAACTGAGGTAGCTCCATTTTCCTAAACCTCTCTTATTTGCGCTGGTCCTCATCAGTGAAGGCAGGTACTGGTGGAATCTCAATAATCGGTGTTGCTAGTGGTTGCTCCACTTAAATCTTGGCCTTGGGGGCCTGCTGCTGATCATGGATCTGAACCCTAACTCAAGTCTGTTAAGTAATAGATGTATTAGCAGAACTACCGGCTGATCTTAAAGTCTCAAGTACACCCAAAACTCTCAATAGTGTTCCCTGGAGTAGGGGTGCTACAGCAAACTCATGAGGAACCTACTTCTGCCTAGGATCTACAGTTGGCTCGGGGGAGATACCCAACTCAGAATCCCTTACCGATGCGGTCCCTCGGCATTGATCTCTAGATCGTCCTCAAGCATGACCCTTATCCCTAGCTGGGGTCTTATTAGCAACACCAAGGGTTGCATCTCCCCGTCCTGCAACAACAATAGCTCTAGTCTTTGCCATCTGTCAAGGGAACATGCGACCACTCAACACTTATAGAATGAAACAAAAGAGAATTTTCTAAGAGTCTCTATAACATCTCATGGATAAGTAACGAACATCTTTGTGTCGATCCTTAAGACTCTCCTCGATTAGGCATGTACACATATGAGACCTATGAACCTGGTGCTCTGATACCAAATTGTCAGGACCCAAAATCTGGGTGTGATTGCACTCACTTGACCCACCATGGCGAGTAAACATGAAGACGAAACAACTCATCATAATAATAAAAGCAAAAGACAAATAGGCTAATAAGATAGATAGGCATAGGGGATCAAAACTACAAACTTCCAAGAGCTAGTGTCACATGTAAAAGCCTCTAAATACAAAATACTTAAATGAAATATATGTCTTGGATGTCTAGTTCTCAAAAAAAAACACAATATAAAATTAAAATCCTCAAAGGCCTGCTGAAAGAACAAGCAGCTACCTCACGAGTGATTGAAGCTCGATCCTAAACAAAGAAGCTAACAGGGGGACCGAGCTCATAAACTACAAAAATGTAGCAAGGGTGAGCACTAAACCACTAGGTATTCAGCAAATGGAAACTAACCTAAAGTAAAGCAATGAAGTACTTGAGTAACCCTTTCACTCCCAACCACATACCACTAACTACAACCTACACTCAGAAAAGTCCCAACAAATTCTATATATACATAACATTCAAAGTTATAATATAACATCATATCTCAAAATATACCACCAATACATAAGAAAAAGGGTACAACAAATATCAAGTCTCATCAACAATTCATAAGATAGCATCAAAGTAAGGATGATATGAGATGATGTGGGCTAGTCAATTAAAGACTCAATAAAATAATGGTTTAGAACTTAAAATCAAAATCAATTCAGTATTTTGAAAATAGTTTGAAAAGTACAATTCTTAAGAATGAAAACATCAACTATGATTCTTCATTATCTATGATGCCTCTATCTCTAAGCATCTAGATGGTGCCAATGACAGGTTCATGACTACCTTAAATCACAATAAAAATGTTCAACTTCAAGTAAGAGAGATATAAGTGGTATCCTTCGAATGCAGATAACTACTCACCAATCAGCTGATAAAGATAAGATCCTCAACAAAGCTATTATACCTAGTAAATTATAATAACTGTCACTCCCCAAAATGGATCACAACTAAAGAAACATAAATAAAGTAGAAACAAACTCAAAAGATACAAAATATCTCCCAAAACCTAGAGATGAGTACAAGAGCATCTAAACAGTACTAAAAGGTAAATACAACTATCCCAAAAGAAAATACAAATCTACTCCAAAATATCTAATATATAGTCTGAAAGAAAAGTAACAAAAGAGGATCCAAAGATCTACGGCGACTCGAAGTCTGAGTCTCATAGCTGAGATCTGGATGGTAATGGTAGCACTTGGGTGAAAAGATCAACTACCTGGTCCCAAGTGCACGATATGCAAGAAGGAAACAAAGTAGGGGTGAGTACAGATAAACACACCCAATAGTGTCACGACCCAAGCCTAGGGCCTAGACGTGACATGGAGAATGGGGAACCCAAAAGAACCCCAGACAAGTCTCTTAATTTGTCATTACACATCATTGGTCGCGGAAGCATATAAAACATTAAAAAGCAAGAATAGGGGCAAAAAGGCTGAGGGAAAAGCTTGCATAATATCATAGTCAAGAGACAAGAGTCAAACTCATATCATAGATATATAACATGTCCAACCAACACCTCTAATACATAGATAAGAGCGAGAGAGAAGACCAGCAACCGGGCTCACCCTCATAGCCAAAATAGACAATATGGAAGAATGCCCCAATACATAATAAGAGCAACATATACTAAGGTCCCCGAACTAGAGGACTTACCAACTAGCTTGAGTAGTATTGAACTAGTCACGTGGAGGGGGTGGATGATCAACTTGGGTACTGATTCCTACATGGTGATATCATGTAGGCAAGAGTATGTGTTAGTACATTCGAATGTACTAAGTATGTAGGATGCAATTCAACGAGAGATAGAAATCATAATCAAAATGCATAACAATAGTCAATACACATCATATAACAATATAGGATATCATATGTGTAGAAATAGACTAAGATGATCTTCAAAGTACAAACCCTTTGGTAGGTTAGTGATGATGTCGCCCCATCACTTAGGTGGTGAAGTACTAACCCTTCACTCAATTACTGATAATGTTGCTCTATCACCTAGGTGGAGAAGTACAAACCCTTCCCTTAGTTGATGAATACAAACCCCCATATCGGTTAGTATTAATGCCTCCCCATCACCTAGGTGGACAAGTACGAACCTTTTCCTCGGTTGATGAGTACAAACCCCCATCTCGGTTATCCGGGTTCTTAGACCCCCAGGATTGGGCATGGCCTAATGCAACATTTTTATATAGAGTATATCATGTACATAAGCTCATTTCATCATTGTATAGTCAATCATATCGTATATCATGCTTTGGATCTTCAACTCCTTAAGAAACAACATCAAAATATTTTATCAAACACTTAGAGGGTGTGTAATGCTAGTATAAAGCCATGAAATATAGAGATAGAATCATTTAAGAAAATCCATTGTAAAACCATGAATAAACACCAAGAAAAACCCTCAAGAAACATACATCAAAACCCCTCTTCAAATCTTACAATAGATCAAGGGTTTATAGCTCAAAACTTATCAAACAATCACAATTTCACATAGCTTTAACATAGTGTGCAGTGAATTTCATAATAATCAAGACCCATTTGTAAATCAACTTTAAATCATGAAATTTGAGTCAAATGAGGCTTGGGTATCATGGGTGAAAGGAACTAATGAATGAAACCCACAGACCTTAGGTCTAGAGTTTCTTGGAATTGAGATTGGGAAGAATGTAGGCTTGGAAATGATCTTGGAATCCAATCTTGTTCTTGGGTTTCCTTGAAATTGAATTGGGGCTTGATGGAGGCTCTTGAGAGGATTTAGGAGTATGAATGAGATGACAGTAGTGAAATTGGGTCCTTAGGAATAAGGTTTAAGTCTTTTAGGAAGGTTGAGATAGCCTAGGAAGTCAAAAAGGGTCACTAGAATAATTAGCATTTACGAAAATGCCATTAGTGAACGGATGGAAAATTTGGCAAATTGTGGCATCATTGGAGGCTTGACTGGTCTTGTGGCACTCCATGGGTCGTGCTGAGTGCCCATGTGACAAGACTTAGATAGAAAAATGAAATTGGAACACTTGAGAAAAAGTTACTGTCGACGTCACTTTGACGGACCACTTCACGGGCCGTGTGGTGCTTCATGGTCCGTTTAGTGGTCCTTTGCACCACACTTAGTGCAGAAAAAGAGGCCAGGCCACTCACACACAGGTTCCAGGGGTCGTTACCCTCCAAACGGCCCGTCAACAGTGCCCGTGGCACCACCTTAGCCACATTTTCCCTAAGTCCAACAAGCTTCATTTGGCACACCTTGTGGCCATCCACACGGCCCGTGCCACTAGCCGTGTCACATTCCTTAGTGCCATAAATGGCCTTTTCCAACCCTAGCTACTCCAAACAGCCCATCAAAGATCAGACTGGCCACCAAGCTGTCCATTTGACACCACTACACAAGTGGGTCTCACGAAAATAATCAGAACTCCTTCATCTGACATCCGAATGAGGTGAAACCAAGTGCGTTGGAAAGTTAACTCAAAGGGCATTCATTTGAAATGTCATGGGCCACCCAGTTCCAAATGTTCTACAAATTATTCTTGCTTAAAGTTGACCCTTGCATGAACCATCACCCAAAACTCAATTCTTAGGGAAGTCTTGAACTCGCTTAGGTACTAGGAGTCTCCTATGAACCTAATACACCCCAAACCTAACCAAATGAGGCTTGAAATATGGATACATAAGAGCATAGAGTTACGGGGTGTCACAATATCTCCCCATTTGTGAACATTCATCCCCGAATGTCAAAGAAATGTACACAAGGAAAGTAGTCATGAAGACTTTAGCCCAAACATGAATGCAAAAATGCACATAAACATGAGTTTTAAGAAAATTTCAACATGTACATCAAAATTTCTCATAATATTATTAACATGAACATGAATGCATGCAATGACATAAGGGTCGAAAATTGAGACTTGGAATCATAAAAAGGACTTGACATGTCATCATAAGCTTGATAGAATGAAAGAGATATGGATATTGCTTCTCCATGCCCGCACCAAATCCCTGAGAAACAAATACGATAGAAGACTCTTCCAAAAGGGCCTTAAAGAACACCACATCCTCAATAACCAACTTTTCCACCCTTCCATCCAACACCTCCACTAGGACCTTCCCCTAAGACAACTTGTCCTCCATATCACCCATAATTTAAAAGAGTGCTATAGCACTAGAGTCACCAACACATCCCATCCACCTAGAAGCATGAAGAACTGGATGAATCATATCTACATCCATAGGCAATCCCCAAATTTATGCAACCTTACCAACCTCCTTGTACACTCTATAAGGACTCACAATCCTCAACTCAATTGTCAACCTTAAACACACCTAGTCCACTTTGTACCACAACCACCATCTCCCCCTTAGGAGACAGCCTCCACTTTATCATCTTATCACCCAAAACTTCCAACTCTAATAAGGGGGAATCAAGGCCTTACCTAATCTGGACCTCTTAACACAAGAAGATTCGGAATCACCAAGGACACTATACTACCATTCCCAACTTCCCTGAACCTACTTCTAACCTAGCCAACCAATGGACCCCACTAGTCTCCTCTTTGCCACCACTATCCACATATGCTAAGCTACGCATAGGCACCCTACTTAGAACACCAACCACAATGCTAGCCTTACCGAAAAAAAGAACTAAAGCACACTCATATCATAATCCTTAGAGAATTATAACCACCTTCTTATTATCCACAAAGCACACTTATCATATTTTAGTAAACAACCTCTCATCCTCCAAAACTTGCAACACTACCCCCAAATAATTCACAAGCTCTACACAATTCAATACCTCATCATTAGAGACCACCACAAACATATAAAGGTATAGTTAAAATACCCTATTCTAGAGACCCATAAACATAGCCAATGCATACACCAATCAATCTCCAGGAAAACACAACATGCATGCAATTATGCCATCCCAAGTATAACTCCACAAACCACTACACCAACTCTAACAAGTCACAAGGCAAAACCTAATGCAAGATGAACATGGATCAACACTTGTAGGCCTTCTAGCAACCAAAAAGAATAAAGAAAGAAACAATGGCACACCAGCCCCAACATTGCACACACATCAAAGCCAAGGAAACTTCAACTTACCATTAATAACATCGGGCACTTCTTGCCACCCTTGAAGAGCATAGAAACGATTACGCCCTGGAGAACCCTCTTTATCAACTTCACTACCTTTACCCTTATTGTGATACCGAGGGAATTCAAACTTTTTGTGGCCCATCTCACCACAACTAAAACAAGTATTAGTGCCCCTCAAGCATGGGCCACTATGACCCTTACCACATTTTGGAATCCTAAAATTCGGGCACACACCTTCAACACCTCGGGCCCTTGAGAAATTATTAGCAAAGCCCACCTTAAAATCATGAGAAGACCCTTGGCCATGATGAGACCGGCTACCCTTTTGGAACTTATCCTCAAAATGGGCCCTCTTGACCTCATGATCTCTTATCTTCCTAAATTTTTCCTCCTCCATTTGTTCAGCATATGTCATCAACCGAGATAAGTCCATGTCACCAATTATCGAAGCGGACCGACATTCGTCACTCACCAATCGGAGACCCCATCACAAACTTATTTATCCTAGATCTAGGATCAACCACCAAATGAGGAGCATACTTTGAAAGTTGATTGAACTTGAGAGCATACTCCTTCATACTCATAGCAACTTGCTTCTAATTCATGAACTCTACTAAATTAGCTTCCCTAAGCTCAAGAGGGAAGAACCGATTAAGGAAAGCTAATTTGAACTCCTCCCAAAGCACCAAATTGCCATTTCCCTTTTCCCCCTTACATTGATCATACCATATTTTGGCTACCCCTTTGAGTTGGTACGCTGCCAACTCTGCCTTTCCATTCGGCCAAACACACATGATAACAAAAATCTTGTAGACCTCATCAATGAACTCTTGTGGATCTTCATCGACCTTTGACCCGTAGAACACCGTAGGATTCATCCTCATGAAGTCCCTTACCCTAGCTCCCGGAGTAGTAGCATGAGGGGATTGGGCCCATTGGTTGACTTGATTGGCCACAACTTGGGCAAGCATAGTGAGAGCATCCCGGAGCTCACTATTGGTAGGTTGCTCCCGGGAGTTCGAACCCTTCTTCCTCGAGTGTTAGGCATGAACTAGCATAGCAAAGAACAATCATCAGGGGAAAAAAACTTACAAAAACTCTATAGCATGACTTAGAACATGAAGAAGGGAAACAATTCCTAAAACCTCTCATAGCCTCCTATTCATAATCATGGCGCCCTTTACAACCATGAATAGAACTCTAATTGACGCGTTGTGTTGGACTTCGAGGATCTATCAACCTAGAGCTCTGATACCAAGAATATCATGACCCAAGCCTAGGGTCTAGATATGATAAGGTGAATGGGAAACCTGAAAGAACCCCAGACAAGCCTCTAAACTTGTCATTACACATCGTTGGTCGCTGAAGCATATAAAACATTAAAGAGCAAGAATAGGGGCAAAGAGGCTAAGGGAAAAGCTTGCATAATATCATAGTGAAGAGACAAGAGTCAAACTCATTTCATAGATACATAACATGTCCAACAAACACCTCTAACATATAGATAAAAGCGGGGGCCAAGACAAGTAACCGGGCTCACCCTCATAGCCAAAATAGACAATAAAGAAGAATGTCTCAATACATAATAAGAGCAACATAGACTAAGGTCCCCGAACTGGAGGACTCACCAACTGGCTTGAGTAGTGTCGAACTAGCCACGTGCAGGAGGTGGATGATAAACTTGGGCACCGGTTCCTACATGGTTATATCATGTAGGCAAGAGTATGCGTTAGTACGTTTTAATTTACTAAGTATGTAACGAGAGATCGACATTAGAATCAAAATATATTACAATGGGCAATAGACATCATATAACAATATGGTATGTATGATCAATGCTTATGTAAAAAGTGTTTAAATATCTCATGCTCATATTGGATATCATATGTGTAGAATATACCAAGCTAGATCTCCAAAGTACAATCCCTTTTGTAGGTTAGTGATGATGTCGCCCCATCACTTAGGCGGTGAAGTACTAACCCTTTACTCTGTTGGTGATAATGCCGCCCCATCACCTAAGTGGAGAATTACAACCTTTCCCTCAGTTGATGAGTACAAACCTCCATCTCGGTTAGTGATAATGCCGCCCCATCACCTAGGTGGAGAAGTACGAACCCTTCCCTAGGTTGATGAGTACAAACCCCCATCTTCGTTATCCGGGTTCTTAGAACCCCCGGATTGAACATGCTCTAATGCAACACTTTTATGTAGAATATACAATGTACATAAGCTCATTTCATCTTCGTATAGTCAATAATATCATTACTCATGATTTGGACCTTTAACTCCTCAAGAAACCACATCCGGGTATTTTATCAAATACATAGAGGGTGTGTAGTGCTAGTATAAAACCATGAAATATATACATGAAATCATGCAATAATATCCATTGTAAAACCATAAATCAACACTTTGCAACACCCTCAAGATACATATATCAAAATCCCTTCTCACATCTTATAATAGATCAAGGGTTTATAGCTCAAAACATAGAAAAAAATCACATTTTCACATAGCTTTAGGATAGTGTGCAGTGATTTTATAATAATCAAGATCCATTTGTAAATCAACTTTAAATCATGAAATTTGAGTAAAAGGAGGCTTATGTATCATGGGTGAAAGGAACCCATGAAAGAAACCCACATACCTAAGGTCTAGAGTTGCTTGGAATTGAGATTGGGAAGAATTAAGGCTAAGAAATGATCTTGGAATCCAATCTTGTTCTTGGGTTTCGTTGAAATTGAATTGGGGCTTGATGGAGGCTCTTGAGAGGATTTGGGAGTGTGAATGAGATGAGAGTAGTGAAATTGGTTCCTTAGAAAGAGAGTTAAGCCTTTTAGGAAGGTTAAGATAGCCTAGGAAGTCGAAAAGGGTCATTAGAATAATTAGCATTTACAAAAAATGTCATTAGTGAACGGATGGAAAATTTGGCAACGTGTGGCCTCGCTGGAGGCTTGACTAGTCGTGTGGCACTCCATGGATCGTGTGAAGTGCCCATGAGACAATACTTAGACAGAAAAATGGAATAGGAACACTTGAGAAAAAGTTAGCGTCGATGTCAATTTGACTAGGGAACTCAAACCCAGGTGCCACGAGTTGTCAACCTCCACACGGACCGTCAACAGTGCCCATGGTACCAAACTTAGCCACATTTTCTCCAAGTCCAACAAGCTTCCTTTGGCACACCTTGTGGCCATCCTCACTGTCAGTGGCGAGCCACATGAACCGTGCCATTGGCCATGTCATCTTTCTTAGTGACAAAAATGTCCTTCTCCAACCCCAGCTGGCCCAAATGGCCCGTCAAAGGCCACACTGGCTATCAATCTGTCCGTTTTGACACCACTGCACAAGAGGGTCTCACGAAAACAATCAAAACTCCTTTATCTGACATCGTAATGAGGTGTAACCAAGTGCGTTGCAAAGCTAACTCAAAGATATTCCCATTTATTTGGCCAAAAATGGCCTTCTCCAGCCCCAAGCTATCCAAACGACACATACGAGGCAACACTGCCCGTCAAACTATTCGTGTGACATCACTGCACAGGATGGACTCACGAAAACGGTCATAAATCCCTCATCCGACCTTAGAATGAGGTGAAACCAAGTGTATTGGAAGCTAACTCAAAGGGATTTTATTTGAAATCTCATGGGCAATCCATTTTTAAATATGATAAATTGATGCTTGTTTAAAGTTGACCCTTCAATGAACTATCACCCAAAACTCAACTTTTAGGGAAGTCTCGAACTCGTTTAGGTACTAGGAGTCTCCTATGAACCTAATACACCCCAAACCTAATCAAATGAGGCTTGAACATGGATAAATAAGAGCATAGAGTTACAGGGTGTCACATTTCTTAAGCAACTGCAACTACCTACGTTGTCTCGTGTTTAATTAGGCTGAGTAAAGATGTATTTGAGACTCCGGTGATCGGTAAAGATCTAACAAGTACCCCACAAATGTAATGTCATCACAATTTCAACATAAACACAACTGCAGCCAACTCCAAGTCATGGATGGGGTAGTTTTTCTTATGCACCTTTAGCTATCTAGAAGCATAAGCTATCACTTTCCCATTTTTAAATCAATACACCACCCAAATTCACACCTAAAGCATCACAATATACCACTAATGGAACTCCCTCCTCGGGTAAAGCAAGAATAAGTTCTGAAGTCAACAAATCTTTGAGCTTTTGAAAACTCAACTCACAATCATCCGAATTCTGGAATGCTACAGCCTTTGGAGTCAATCTGTTCAACATGGCCGGATCGACTGTAATACCCGCTTTTGACACAACTTGGCCAAAAATGCAACAGACTCAAGCTAAAACTTACACTTTGAGAACTTAGCACGCAACTTCTCTTCCCTCAATCTATGAAGTGCAGTCCTCAAGTGTTGAACATAATCCGCCTCACTCTTGGAATAAACCAAGATATCATCTAGGAACACAATCACAAAGATGTCTAAATAGGGCCTGAACACTCGGTTCATCAACTCTATTAAAGCAGTCGGGGCATTAGTCAACCCGAATGACATAACCATAAACTCATAATGCCCATGATGGGTCCTGATATCTGTGTTCGAGATATCAGACTCCCAAACTCTCAACAAATAGTAATCGTACCTTAAGTCAATATTGGAGAACACTGAGTTACCCTGCAACTGGTCAAATATATCATCAATGCGGGACAAAGGATATTTGTTCTTGATGGTCACTTTGTTAAGCTAACGATAGTCAATACACATACACATAGTGCCATATTTCTTCTTCACAAATAATACAGGGGCACCCCAAGGAGATACATTCGGAAGAATAAAGCGTTTCTTTAACAAATCTTTGACCGTTCCTTTAACTCCTTCAATTCAGCCAGAGCCATCCGATAAAGAGCAATAGATATGGGTTTAGTGCCCAGCTATACATCAATAGAAAATTCAATATCACGATCCGGAGGGACACCAGGTAAATCAGTCAAAATTACATCCATAAAGTCTCTAGAAACCCTAGTAGTCTACAATGATGGAAACTCTTGAGAAACAACCCAAACATAAGCTAATATGCCACACCCCTTTCCCATCAATCGACAAGCATACATGAAAGAAATAACACCCTTAGGATAGGAGCTAGGTGCTCCGGCCCATATCAATTGAGGCAAATTAGGGCAAGATAAGGTCAAGGTCTTCGCATGGCTGTCAAGAATAGAATGATAAGGCAACAACCAGTCCATACCTAATATCACATAAAAATCTACCATGTCAAATAATATCATATCAGCCATAGTATCTCTCCTCATAAAAGTTACAATACACCCCCGATAAACCTGATTCACCATTAAAGATTCACCTCCCAGGGTGAAAACACAAATAGGCTCGGCAAGCGACTTACACATAATATCAATATCAGAAGCAAAATATGCTGACACATATGAATAAGTAGAGCCTAGATCAAATAAAACTGAAGTAAATGGTGGCGTACTAGACCATACCTGTGATAACTGCATCAGACGTGTCTACCTCAACCTGCTTAGGAAGAATATAGCAAACTCTATGACCACCACTAGCCTGTGGGCCTCCACGAGCACCACCTCTCCCTGTACATGAGGTCCTGAAGCCTGAGTAGGAAACACCCAATGTGGACAATGGTTGGCGAAGTGCCAACTTCATCACAAACATAACAAGCCTTGGAATTGATGACACCATCAGAAATCAATTTTAAGGCCTTCTCGCCACATTTGTTGATCCAAATCAATAAACTATGACAAAACTCAAATTACCTAACTAGCCTCAAGAACTCCAAAAATTATGACAAGACCATTTATATTTTTTGTTTCACCATCTGAAACTATTGGAACTATCAATTTCGATCCAAGCTTTCAAAGTCGGAACATTGATCAAAGTCAAACTCTAGTTCCAAAAATGTCTAAAATCACAACTTTGGGCCTAAAAACCTCATTTTAACTCCAAATTTTGTTCTGCAACTTCCTAGTTCAGTATCAACATTTCAGAGCTAATGGAATTGATGAATCCCTAATTTAACCTCTGAAATGTAGAATGGCACAAAGACTCACCTTTTCAATAACTTAAGCCTTCAAAAAGACCAAACCTCAAACTTTCAACTTTAAGACTCAGGTTTTCAATTCTAGCCATTAAAATATTCAAAGTAGGCCCAAAGCAACTTATGAAAGGATAAAACAATAAATTTCATAGATAAAGCCAAAAATAACCAACATGATCATTACAAAAATAACCCTAAACAAAGGATTATCCATATAAAAAATTGTCCAAAACTCTTTTCACAAATTTGAGCCCGGAATCGTGATCAGCACAAAACATTGAGTGGTAAAATGGTCTTGGTGAAATTTTAGTACAACCAGAACAAAAGATAACTTTTTGGGGCAAAGATGCAATTTCTAGTTAGGTGCACGACGCCTTGCCCCGTGGATCTATCACTGATTTGCACTTAAGTTTGATTCTAATATTTCCTATGGAGTTAGAAAATTGATCGGAAATTTTTTGTAAAAAAATGTACTGGAGTGACCAGGTCAGTGATGCTAACTCGATATACCGTAGTTCAAAAATTTAAGTTTTTTGAGGGGCATTTCACACTTTTCCCTACCCCTCCTAAACTTAACCCTTGACTAAGATAGATTATTTTTGCCTAAAAAGTATTTTTGAACCCATTTCTAAGTCCTTTATATGTTCTAACTAAGAAGCTAGGGCTCAGAAAAGGAGAAGAGAGCTAGGGATTCAAGTGATTGGAGAATTAACTCTTGGATATTGATTATCTGACTTCACCCAGGCATGAAAAGCTAAACTAAAGTATAGAATTATTCTTCCATGTGCCCCTATTGATGATAATAGAAAGATTGTAAAAGTAATATGTCTGCGTGAAAGTTTCTTTGAAGGTTTCCTTCTAAACTATATATTCTACGTATTTTAACATGCTTGATAATCATCATGAACTTGATTTACTGAAAAAGCATCTCTACACGAGTTATTTCATAAAAATTAAGATATTATTTAATAAAAAATTGCATGAATAAACCTAAGGACTGAGTATAGAGCTTTTATATTATTATTGCGATTGCGATTCTGATTGAGCATGATGATTATGTTTATTGAACTTGATGGTTTTTAGAATCTTCACAATTGAACTCAAATTATTACTCTAAATTGATAGTCCACTTTATGATTGTCTAAACCCCTCTTAAAAGATGTGATTAAAAATTGATTGGATGGTTGATAGGCTGAAATGCTTGATTGTGATGGATAGATAAGAGTCCTTATGAGACTCATTGATTCGACTGATTGTTTTATGAGCATTGATTCATGGGAGGAGTATTTAGCACTAAATTGAGTGAGAGTAAGTCGAACTTGAACTCAAAAACTATGCCGCCAACATAGGATGATTGATTGGGGCCATACCTCTGCAGTCCTTAAAAATGGGTTGATTGACTGTAGAACATCCCTTACCTGAGATACAAGCCAACCTCAGATGCATCAAAATAGACTGTGAAGTACATACCCTCCTCTAGGAATGTCAAAATGGGAGTTGTAGTCTACAAATACTTGAGCTTTTAGAAGCTCTCCTCACACTCATCTGACCAGAAGAATGGAGAATTCTTCTAAGTGATCCTAGTTAATAGGGCTACTATGAAAGAAAAGCCCTAAAAAAATGCTTGTAATAACCAGCTAAGCTCACAAAACTATTTGTCTCAGTGGATGAAGTAGGTCTAGTCCATCCTTAAATCGCCTCAATCTTCGGTGTATCAACAGACAAAAATATGACCTAGAAATGCTATTGAACTCAACCAGAACTCACAAACTTGGAGAACTTGGCATATAGCCTTTCCTCTCTAAGTTGCTAAAGTACAAGCCTTAAGTGCAGCTCATGCTCCTCTTTGGTGTTGGAGTAGACCAATATATCATCGATGGAAACAATAACCAAGGAATCTAAATATGGCCGAAACATACCATTCATCAACTCCATGAATGTGGCTGGGGCATTGGTCAACCCAAAGGACATCACAAGGAACTCATAGTGGCCATACCTAATATGGAAAGATATCTTGGGAATGTCAAAGTCTTGATCCTCAGATGATGATATCTAGATCTCAAATCAATCTTGTAAAACAGGGATGCACCCTAAAGCTAGTCAAATAGATCATCAATTCTAGGGAGGGGATATTTGTTCTTGTTTGTCACTTTGGTCAACTGCCTCTAGTTGATACATGTCCTAATAAAGCCATCCTTCTTCTTCACAAACAATATAGGGGAAACGCATAGAGAGACAATAGGGCGTATGAACCCCTTACTCAAGAGATCTTGGAGATGCTCTTTTAGCTCCTTCAATTTTACTGGAGCCATACGGTGGGGAGGAATAGATATGGGCTTGCTGCCTGGCTCAAGATCAATAGCAAAGTCAATGTCCCTGTTAAGAGGGGCTCCAAGAAGATCTAAAGGGAACACATCAACAAACTCCCAAATAAAAGGAATAGTATCTGTCGGTGGTGGTTCAACACCGGTATCACAAATAAAAGTCAAATATGCAAGACAATCCTGCTCCATTAATGTCACGACCAAAACCTAGGGCCTAGCCATGACACGACACAAAGGGAACCTGAAGGGACCCTAAGCAAGCCTCTTAGTATATCATTACACATCATTGGTCGCGGAAGCAATAAATCAAGCATCAAAAGATAACAAAGTGGGACAACCAGGGCTAAGGGAAAGCACTTTCATACCATAGACATCAAGAACAATAGAGTCAAGTCTCTTAGCATAGATACATAACATGTCCAACAAACAACTCTAATACTTAGATAAGAGAGGGGCCAAGACAAAGTAACCGGGCTCACCCACATAGTGAAAACAGACAATAAAGTAGAATGTTTCAATACATAATAAGACCAACATAGACTAAGATCCCCGAAGTGGAGGACTCACGAACTAGCTTGAGTAATATCGAACAAGCCAGGTGGAGGAGGAGGATGATCAACTTGGGCACCGATTCCTACATGGTGACATCATGCAAGCATAGAGTATGCATTAGTACGTTTGAATGTACTAAGTATGTAGGATGCAATGCAACAAGAATCAGACGTCGTAATCAAAATGCATAACAATAGACAATAGACATAATATAACAATATGACATGTACGATCAATGAATGAGTAAAACATGTTTAAGTAACTCATGCTCATATAGGATATCATATGTGTAAAAGAGACAAAGCTAGATTTCTAAAGTACAAACCCCTTGGTAGGTTAGTGATGATAGCACCCATCACCCTAGTGTGTGAGGTACAAACACATCATCAAGGTTAGTGATGATAGCATCAATCACCCTAGTGTGTGAGGTACAAATCCCTCATCAAGGTTAGAGATGATAGCACCTATCACCCTAGTGTGTGAGGTACAAACCTCTCATCAAGGTTAGTGATGATAGCACCCATCACCCTAGTGTGTGAGGTACAATCCCCTCATTAAGTTAGTGATGATAGGACCCATCACCCTAATGGTTGAGATATTAACCCCTCAACTAGGTTACCCGGATCGGGCATGGTCTAATACAACACTTTATATAGAATATATTATATACATAAGCTCATTATATAATCATATAGTCAAATCATATCATATCTCATGCTTTGGACCTTCAACTCCTTCAGAAACCACATCCAAACATTTTATCAAACACTTAGCGGGTGTGTAATGCTAGTATAAAACCATGAAATATAGAGATGAATTCATGCAAGAAAATCCATTGTAAAAGCATCAATCAGCACCTTGCAACACCCTCAAGCAATATATGTCAAAACTCCTTCTCAAATTTACAATATATCAAAGAGTTTTAGCTCCAACATAGCAAAACAGTCACAATTTCACATAGCTTTAACATATGTTTAGTGAATTTCATAATAATGAAGACCTATTTGTAAATGAACTTAAAACCATGCAATTTGAGTGGAAGGAGCACATAAAAGAAGCCCACATACCTTAGCATAGAGATGAACTTGGTGAAGATTGGATATGGAGACTTGAAGCTTGAAGAAGAACCTTAGCTTGGGATGAGGGTTTCGGACTTGAATTTGGGAGTGAAAATATGGCTAAGTTTTGAGTGAGTATTGGGAAATATTTCAGATAATATGAAGGTGAAATTTGGTTTAGTATAGGTAAGAAAACGTTTGGGAACACTTAGGCCTAAGACTTAGAAGTCTTGGACCGAACTAAAAAAAACTGACACTTTCAAACACAGAGGCGCGTCGCGAGGGGGTTGTATTCCTCTTTGGAATTCGCACCTTGAAAAATTATATTTGCTAATCTTTCGCTCTTAAATCGGGGTTAGACCCTTTTCCCTATAAATTTAACCCCCTGAACAAGAATATGAAGTCGAATTTTCGAAATAGCAACAGGATTTTGAGATATATGGAATTTAAAATTCTTAGCATTCCGAGCCACATTTTCTAGCACTTTTTGGGGTCGTTTCGTTATCTCCCCATTGGTGACATTTGTCCCTGAATGTAAAAGAGACATATAATACAAGAGTGATCATAAACAAATCTGCCCCAATAAGAATGCAACATCACATTTAAAACACCATTTTCAAAATCTCAACATACGTGTAAAATACATATGAATGACATAGGGGCTGAAACATAAGACTTGAAATTACATAAGGGACTTAGAATTAGTACCTTAGTCTTGAGTGGAGTGGAAAAGATAAGGATAATGCTTTTGTATGTCTACTTTGGCCTCCTAAGTAGCACTTCCGATTTGTTGGTTCTTCCAAAGGACCTTAACGGATGTCACCTCCTTATTCCTCAATCTCTTCATTTGCCTATCTAGTATTTGAACTTAAACCTCCTCATTAGTCAAGTTATCCTCAACAACAGCCACAACATCAAGAGGCAGTAGCATTAGGATCACCAATGCATTTTCTCAACATAGAGACATAGAACACCAGATGAACCAAATTCATTTCACTAGGCAACTTCAATTCATCAGCAACCTTGCCAAGCCTCTTCAAGACCTCATAAGGACCAACATATCTTGGACTCAACTTCCCCTTTTTACCAAAACGGACCACATCTTTCATTGGAGAAACTTTCAAATAAACCCAATCACCCACTTTGAATTCAAGGTCTCTTTTTCTCACATCGACATGGAATTTTTGACGACTTTGTGTTGTTTTCAGTCTCTCCCCAATCATCCTCACCTTCTCAAGATCCTCCATAACCAGATCTAGTCCAATTAAAGCCACCTCTCCAACCTCAAACCATCCAACTAGTGATCTACAATATCTCCCATAAGAGCCTCAAAAGGAGCCACATCGATGCTAGAGCGATGGCTATTGTTGTAGCCAAACTCAATCAGATAAAGATGATCATCCCAACTACCCCTCAACTCCAATACACATGCCCTAAGCATATCTTCAAGGGTTTGAATGGTTCTTTCAGGTTGGTCATCCGTTTGAGGGTAGAAGGCCGTACTAAGTGAACCTTTGTACCAAGACCCCTTTGAAGAGACTTTCAAAAGAGTGAAGTGAATTTTGAACCACGATCTGATATGATAGACAAAACAACCCCATGCAACCTCACTAACTCATGGATGTACAACCTTGCAAACTCTTCAGCACCACATGTGGTCTTAACCTGTAGAAAGTGAGCCAATTTCGTCATCCTATCAACCACCACCCATATAGAATCAAAACCTTTTCTATTCTTGGAGAATCCAACAACAAAATCCATATTAATCACCTCCCATTTCCAAGTAGGAATCTCTATGTCTTGGGTCAGGCCACCTAGCCTTTGATGTTCGGCTTTGACTTGTTGATAATTATAGCAACCGGAAATGAATTTGGCAACGTCCCTCTTCATGCCTCCCCACCAATACACATCCCTCAAGTCTCTATACATTTTGGTTGAACTGGGGTGGATAGAATAAATAGAATTATGGGCCTCATCAAGGATTTTCTCCCTCAAACCATCAAAAGAAGGCACACATAACCTACCTTCATACCTAAGGGCACCATCTCTCCCATGGGAGAAAACCTCTACTTTGCCCTTTTTCACGAATGTCTTCAATTCAAGCAAGGAGGAGTCAAGATCTTTCTTTGCTATCACCTCATCAACCAAAGAAGACATAGACCCATCAACAACTACAACACCATCATCACCAACCTCTTCTAACCTAATCCCCAATCCAGCCAATAGGTGCACCTCCCCAGCCATCTCCTTACCACCACCATCAACATGAGCTAAGAAACCCATAGACACCTTACTCAAAGCATCCTTCACCACATTTGCCTTGCCCGGATGATAGAGCACACTCATATCATAGTCCTTAAGAAGTTCTAGCCACCTTATTTGCCTCAAGTTGAGATCTTTTTGAATGAAAACATATTGGAGGCTCTTATGATCGGTGAACACATCCATATGCACCCCATACAAGTAGTGATACCAAATCTTTAATGCAAACACAAAGGCTAACTCTAGATCATGGGTAGGGTAGATCCGTTCATGTACCTTGAGTTGTCTAGAAGAATAAGCTAAGACCTTACCATTTTGGATCAACACACAACCCAAACCAACCCGGGAAACATCACAATACACCACAAATCACCTCATGCCCATTCAATAGTGACAATATAGGAGCGGACACAAGCTTATCTTTCAATGTTTGGAAGCTTCTTTCACATTCATCGGTCCACACAAACTTAACCTTTCGAAGTCAATTTTGTCACATGGAAGAAATGGAGGATAACCCATTCACAAACCTTCTATAATAACCCGCTAGGCCCAAGAAGCTCCTAATATCCAATGGGGTCAATGGTCTAGGCCAATTTCTAATCACATCGGTTTTCTTAGGATCCACTTTTATACCGTCCCTCGACAACACATGACCCAAGAATGCAACCTATTTCAACCAAATTTCACACTTGTCATTTTGGCATACAATTTCTCCTCCCTCAATCTTTGCAACACAACCCTCAAATGCCCCATATGCTCCTCCCTACTCTGTGAATAGATCAAAATATCATCAACAAAGACCACAACAAAGAAATTAAGGTACGTTTTGAAGACCCTATTCACTAGGTCCATGAAGATGGCCGGTGCATTGATCAACCCAAACGACATCACAACA
>JAPFFP010045211.1:0-11812 GCA_026153255.1 Solanum medicagineum | reverse complement strand
GGGTCCTCAAACTTTTTCAAATGGATCCTTATAAGGACTTCCGATTCTAAATTTTAAAATTCACCTTTCAATTGCCCTAAAACCTTTTAATTAGGCACCGAAACTTATTTTCACTAAATTACACAATATCCGCACTAGTTTCCAAATTGACACTTCGCCCCAATTACCTCAACTACGGGGTCTAACAATAAGGAATTATATTACCAGTTCTGGCACAATTGCTTCTTTTTCTCCTAATTATATTACCCAGTTTCAACATAGACCTGATACAACCTAGGAATCAACACTCGATCTTAATGACTAATATGGGATCCAAGTCCGAGAATCAAGAACTCAACACCGAAAATGGAATCTAAGCCTACCTAGGATCTAAAGTCTGAGTTGGTATCGACTTTGAATTAGGTCCAATTTTGACATATGACATGGGACTGAACTTTAAGATCCAACCTCAAATTTGACTCGAGACTAACCTCAATTTGACTAGCAAAGAAAACAATTATGCAAGAATTGGTAATATAACTCCATATGAATTAACCTAAGGGAGGATTCTTGCACAAATTCATGTACAGAGAAAAAGGAAAATCCAAAATGGATAAGTGATGCACAACTCGGAAACATAAAAGAATATATCATAAGAAACAACCTTATGAATACCATGCATCGACTAGGGTTACAATTTCAACAACTCTAAAACTCATAAAACCTTGATTACAATCCACAAGCTTCTTATTTTCTCGATCACTGCAAATGTAAATGACATAAGATTTAAACTATTAAAGTATTGCTTATTATTTCACCTTGTTGATCGGCACCCAACACCCAAAACATGGAGCTTTGGCATCCCATTATAGCGCAGCTATACATGAAGCTACCTAATCTCTATATGCCAAGCAAGTTCCATTGTAGAGGCCCTTCACCCGGTACCCACGAATTCACCTCAATATACCCTACGCATCTGGGCCTCCAACTTCAATCAAACTACCACCACATGCCCACAAATCCATACCTCACCCATGCTAGGATGTTGCTCATTTAGGCAACCATCCAATGGTAACCCATGCTTTCCTTTCCTTATAGTACTTCCTGACCTCCATGGCATCATAATCAGCAGCATATGATTGGTTATTCACAATGGCCACCAATGGAGGTGCTTGGGAAGTAGGAGAGATATCACTCCTAGTTGTGTTAGGTCACACACGGGTCATATTTGGGATTTCAGTCCATGTTAATCCTCTGTAGATGTCAACAAATTTAATTTGGGTCCTCCAATGCTTACTATAACATAGAACTTACCATTCATGAAGACGTCAGAGCACATCTTACAAGGCTGATTCATGCTAGATAAAGTCCTCCATATGTCTTCCCCCAAACTGTACATTTTAGTTGAGCTGAGGATTTTACCTCGTGAATCACAACTATTGGCCAAAATGGCAATTTCTCCACGACTGGCAGAACAAAATAGAAATCTTGGCTCATTCATCTGCATCTCGGATGACCAAGTATTAGTTAGTAAGCTATACTAGTGAATAACCTGCGCTAACACATCCTTGCTAAAAATGAGATGCTCTGTAACAACCACCAAATATTCCTTATCAGAGAACACGAAGCATTCATTTGGATTCATGGTCAGCAAATGCATCCATCTGCGCCTAGTCAGGTCAAACACTTCCAATTCGAGGGGGGGAGGGGTGGTGGGGTTGGGGGCGGCATGAAAAATATACCTAATGCTCAATGATACCATTTGTTTGCCTCAACCAATGAAGTTCACTGTTCAAAATTCACTATTCAAAAAATCCCTACATTTGTGTTTATTAGAATGTAGAGGTTTTGATAAAAACAATTCTAATTATAGTAGGCATTGGCCATGATAACTTTACCAACTCTCTCATTCTATGCTCTAGGTCAGATTATAGTATCGTATCATCTTTGAACAATGAATTTTGGTTATTAGTTAGGAGCAGTGAACTTTAAAGGTTGAGGCAAAAAATGGTGTCATTGAGCATTGGGTGTATTTCTCATGCCAGCCCCCCGAATGGGAAGTGTTTAACCATACTAGGCACAGTTGGATACATCTGATGACCATGAATCCAAATGAGTGCTTCGTGTTTCCGACAAGGAATCTTTGGTAGTTGTTATGGAGCTTCTCATTTTTGGAAAGGATGTGTTGGTGCATGTTATTAACTTAGTCATCCTGGATGCAAATGAATGAGCCAAGATTTCAGTTTAGTTCTACCAGCCATGTAGAGATTGCCATTCTGGCTGGCGATTGTGATTCATGAGCTAAAATCCTCAGTTCAGGTAAAATTTACATTCAGAGGAAGGCACGTAGAGGACTTTATTTAGCATGAATCAGCCACGTAATATGTGTTATGGCATCTTCATGGATGGTAAGTTGTATGTTATAAATGGAATTGGAGGACCCAAATGAATATTGTTGACATGTGCAGAGGAGTATGATTTGCCAACAGGAACATGGTCCAAAATCCTGAACATATCCCCTATGCAACCTAACACAAATAGCAGTGACATCCCTCCTACTTCTCAAGCACCTTCATTGGTAGCAGTTGTAAATAACCAATTGTATGCCGCTGATTATTATGCTATGGAGGTCAAGAGGTTGACAAGGAAAGCAAAGCATTGGTTACCATTGGACTATTATCTGAATAAGAAATGTCCTGGCATGGGTGGGGTCTGGCTTTCCGGGCATGTGGTGGTAGTTTGATTGTAGTTGGAGGGACTAGGGGTGAAGGGTATATTGAGGTGAATTCGTGTGTACTAGGTGAAAAACCTCCACAATAGAACTCGCTTGGAAGATAGAAATTAGGAAGCTTTATGTATAACTACGCGGTAATGGGATGCTGAAGCTCCATGTGTTGGGTGTTTGGTACCGATCAACAAGGTGAAATAACGAGTACTATAGTTAATAATTCAAACATTTTATCATTGACATTTACAATGAGCAATAAAATTCGAAGCTTGTGGAATGTAATGTAGGTTTTAGTAGTCGTAAAGTTGATGAAATCATAACCCTAGTCGATGCATGGTATTCATGAGGTTCATTCTTATGATATATATTTTTATGTTTCTGAGTTATGGATCCCTTGTCCCTCTCAGTTTTTTCTTTTTCTCATTACCTGAATTTGCACAAGAATCCTCCGTTAGGTAATACGTAAGGAATTATATTACTAGTTCTTGCACAATTTCTTCTTCTTCTCCCAATTATATTACCTAGTTTAGACATCGACCCGATCCAACCTAGGAATCAACACTCAATCTTGATGACTAATATGGGATCAGATTTCGAGAATCCAGAACTCAACAGAAATGGAATTCGATCCGAAGAAAGATCCAAATTTGAGTTGGTTTCAACTTTGAATTAGGGCCCAACTTTTACGACACGGGACTAAACTTTGTGATCTGACCACAAATTTGACTCAAGCCTAACCTCAATTTGACTAGCAAAACAAGCAATTGTGAAAGAATTGGTATATAACTCCTTATGTATTACCCTAATGGAAGATTCTTTCATAAATTTAGGTAACGAGAAAAATGAAAAACCGAAACGGAAAAGGGATGCATAACTCGGAAACATAAAAGCATACATCATAAGAATGAGTCACATGAATACCAGGCATTGACTAGGGTTACAATTTCATCAACTTTACAACTCATAAATCCTGGCTTACAATCTACAAGGTTCAAATTTTCTTGGTTACCGCATAAACGACATAAGGTTTAAATTATTAAATATATTGCTTGTTATTTCACCTTGTTGATCAGAACCCAACACCCAATACCTGGAGCTTCAGCATCCCCTTATAGTGCAGCTATACATAAAGCTACCTAATCTCTTTCTGCGAAGCAAGTTCTATTGTGGAGGCCCTTCTCCCTGTACCCATGAATTCAGCTCAATATACGCTTTGTCTCTGGCCCCTCAAACTACAATAGAACTATCAGCACATGCCCGAAAAGCTAGACCTCACCTATGCAAGGATGTTTCTCATTCAGGCAACTGTCCAATGGTAACCCATGCTTTGCTTTCCTTATCATACATCCTGACCTCCATGGCATCCTAATCAGCAACATACAATTGGTTATTTACAACTGCCTCCAATGGAGGTGCTTGGGAAGCAGGAGGAGTGTCACTCCTAGCTGCGTTAGGTCTCACGGGGGACATGTTCGGGATTAGTCCATATTCCTGTTGACAAATCATACTCCTTTGTATATATCAACAAATTTGATTTCGGTCCTCCAATGCCTCCTATGACATAGAACTTACCATCCATGAAGACGCCAGAGCATATTTACGCGACTGATTCATGCTAGATTAAGTCTTTCACGTGCCTTTCTCATAATTGTACATTAAAGTTGAGCTGAGGATTTTACCTCGTGAATCACAACTACCTGCCTAAATAGTAATCTCTCCTTGGGTTGTTGAACTAAACAGAAATCTTGGCTCATTCATCAGCATCCCAGATGACCAAGAACTAGTTAGTAAGCTATACTGGTAAATAACCTCTGCCAACACATCCTTGCCAAAAACGATAAGCTCTGTAACAACCACCAAAGATTCTTTGTCAGAGAACACAAAGCATTCATTTGGATTCATGATCGGCAGATGCATTCAAATGTGCCTAGTAGGGTAAAAAACTTCCCATTCGGGGGTGGCATGAGAAATACATCCTATTCTTAATTACACCATTTTTTTGCTCAACCTATAAAGCTCACTGTTCAAAATTCAGTGTTCAAAACCCTTACATTTGTATATAGAATGTAAGGATTTTGATAAACACAATTCTGATAAAAACAATTCGGATTATGGTAGGCATTAGCCATGATAACTCTATCAACTCTCTCATTCTATGCTCTAGTTCAGATTATAGTGTCATGGAATCTTTGAAAAGTGAATTTTGGTGATTAGTTTGGAGCGGTGAACTTTATAGGTTGAGGCAAAAAATGGTGTCGTTGAGCATTGGGTGTATTTCTCATGTTAGCCCCCTAATGGGAAGTATTTGATGCTACTAGGCACAGTTGGATACACCTTCCAACCAAGAATCCAAATGAATACTTCGTGTGCTCTGGCAACGAATCCTTGGCGGTTGTGATGCAGCTTCTCATTTTTGGAAAGGATGTGGTGGCACAGGTTATTTGTTGGTATAGCTTATTGACTAATACTTGGTCATCCGGGATGTAGATGAATGAGCCAAGATTTCAGTTTAGTTCTACCAGCCGTGGAAATATTGCTATTCTGGCTAGCGATTGTGATTCACGAGGTAAAATCCTCAGTTCAGCTGAAATGTACAATTCAGAGGAAGGCACGTTGAGGACTTTATCAAGAATGAGACAGCCACGTAAGATGTGCTATGACGTCTTCAAGGATAGTAAGTTCTATGTAATATGAGGCATTGGAATACCCAAATCAAAGCTGTTGACAAGCGCAGATGAGTTGATTTGTCAACAGGAACATAGACTAAAATCCCGAACAAGTTCCCAGTGCGACCTAATGCAGCTAGGAGAGACAACCTGCCTATTTCCCACGCACCTTCATTGGTGGCAGTTGTGAATAACCAATTGTATTATGATACCATGGAGGTCAAGCAGTATGACAGGGAAAGCAATGCATGGGTACCATTGGACGATTGCATGAATGAGAAACGACATGGAATGGGTGGGGTATGGCTTTTCGAGCATGTGGTGATATTTATTGAGTTGGAGAGCATAGGGGCGAAGGGTATATTAAGGTGAATTTGTGGGTACCGGGTGAATGGCCTCCACAATGGAACTTGCTTGGCAGAAAGAGATCAGGTAGCTTCGTGTATAACTGTGTTGTAATGGGATGCTGAAGCTCCATGTGTTGGGTGTTGGGTGCCAATCAACAAGGTGAAATAATGAGCAATATAGTTAATAGTTTAAAGGTTATGTCATTTACTTTTACGGTGAGCAAGAAAATTTGAAGCTTATGGAATGTAATTCAAGTTTATGAGTTGCAAAGTTGATGAAATCGTAACCCTAGCCGATGTATGGTATTCATGAGGTTCATTCTTATGATATATACTTTTATGTTTCTGAGTTATGGATCCCTTGTCCCTTTTGTTTTTTTCTTTTTCTCATTACTTGAATTTTGCAAGAATCCTCCCTTGGGGTAATACATAAGGAACTATCTTACTAGTTCTACAACAATTGCTTCTTCTTCTCCCAGTTATATTACCCAGTTTCAACATAGACCCGATTTAACCAGGATATCGACACTCAATCTCAATGACTAATATGGGATCAAATTTTGAGAATCCAAAACTCGACACCCAAAATGAATTTTGACCCGACCTACGATTCAAAATTTGAGTTGGTATCGACTTTGAATTGGAGCCCAATTTTTACATATGACGTGGGACTGAATTTTGAGATTCGGCCTCAAATTTGACTCAAGCCTAACCTCAATTTGACTAGCAAAAAAATCGATTGTGCAAGAACTGGTAATATAATTCCTTAATTATTAGCCTAAGGGAGGATTCTTGCACAAATTCAAGTAACGAGAAAAAGGAAAAATCGAAATGGACAAGGGAGGTATAACTCGAAAAAATAAAATCATATAATATAAGAATGAACCTCATGAATACGATTCATCGAAGAGGGTTATGATTTCATCAACTTTACAACTTATAAAACCTAGATTACAGTCCACAAGCTTCAAATTATCTTGCTCACCACAAATGTAAATGACATAATGTTTAAACTATTAAATATATTGCTCGTTATTTTGCCTTGTTGATTGGCACCCAACACCCAACACATGGAGCTTCAGCATCCCATTATAGTACAAATATACATGAAGATACCCGAGCTCTTTCTGCCAAGCAAGTTAGGTTGTAAAGGACCTTCACCTAGTACCCACAAATTTACCTCAATATACCCTTCACTCCTAGGCCCTCCAACTAAAATCAATCTATCACCACATGCCCAAAAAGCCAAACCTCACCCATGCCAAGACGCTGCTCATTCAGGCAACCGTCCAATGGTAACCCATGATTGTTTTCCTTATCGTACTTCCTGACCTCCATGGCATCATAATCAGTAGCATACGATTGGTTTTCTACAACTGCCACCAATGTAGGGGATTGGGAAGCAGGAGAGATATCACTCCTAGTTGCGTTAGGTCATACACAGGACATGTTCGGGATTTCAGTCCATGTTCTTGTTGGCAGCTCATACTCCTCTGCACGTGTCAACAACTTTGATTCGGGTCCTCCAATGCCTCTTATAGCATAGAACTTACCATTTATAAAGACACCAGAGCACATCTTATGCTGACTCATGCTACATAAAGTTCTCCATGTGCCTTCCTCCGAAATGTACATTTCAGTTGTGCTAAGGATTTTACTGCGTGAATCAAAACTATCTGCCAAAATGGCAATCTCTCCACGACTAGCTGAACCAAACAGAAATCTTGGCTATTCATCGGCATCCTAGATGACCAAGTAGTAGTCAGTAAACTATACTGGTAAATAACCTGCGCCAACACATCCTTGTGAATAACGAGAAGCTCTATGACAACCGCCAAAGATTCCTTGTCGAAAAACGTAAAGCATTCATTTGGATTCATGGTTGGCGGAGGCATCAACTGCACCTAGTAAGATCAAACACTTCCCATTTGGAGGGGGGGGGAGGGGAGGGGTGGCATAAGAAATACACCCAATTCTCAATGGTAACATTTTTTTCCCTCAACCTATAAAGTTCACTGTTCAAAATCCATTGATTTGTTTTTAACAAATGTGCGGATGTTGATAAAAATAGTTATGATAAAAACAATTCTGATTATGGTAGGGATTGGCCATGATAACTCTATCAACTCTCTCATTCTATGCTCTAGGTCAAATTATAGCGTCGTAGTATCTTTGAACAGTGAATTTCGATCATTAGCTAGGAGCGATGAACTTAAGGTTGAGGCAAAAAAATATGGTGTCATTGACCATTCTCATGCCAACCCCTCGAAAGGGAAGTGTTTGACCCTTCTAGGCACAGTTGGATGCAACTACCAACCATGAATCCAAATGAATGCTTTTTGTTCTCTAATCCAAATGAATGTTTTGTGTTCTCTGACAGGGAATGTTTGGCGGTTGTTATGGAGCTTCTCATTTTTGGAATGGATGTATTGAGGTAGGTTATTTACTGATATAGCTTACTGACTAATACTTGCTTATCCGAGATGCAGATGAATGAGCGACGATTTCAGTTTGGTTCTGCCATCCATGGAGAGAATTCCATTATGGCTAGCTGTTGTGATTCGCAAGGTAAAATCGTCAACTCAGTTGAAATGTACAATTCAGAGGAAGGCACGTGGAGGACTTTATCTAGCATTAATCAGCCACGTAAGATGTGATCTGGCGTCTTAATGGATGGTAAGTTCTCTGTTATAGGAGGCATTTGAGAACCCAAATCAAAGATTTTGACATGTGCAGAGGAGTATGATCTGCCAACAAAAACATGGACTGAAATCCCAAACATGTCCCCTACACGACCTAACACAACTAGGAGTGACATCCCTCCTACTTTCAAAGCACCGTCGTTGGTGGCAGTTTTAAATAACCAATTATATGCTTCTGATTATGATACCATAGTGGTCAAGAAGTATGACAAGGAAAGCAAAGCATGGGTTACCATTGGACGTTGCCTGAATGAGTAGCGTCCTAGCATGGGTGGGTCTGGCTTATTGGGCATGTGGTGATAGTTTTATTGTGGTTGTAGGGCTAAGGGCGAAGTGTATATTGAGGTGAATTTGTGGATACCGGGTGAAAGACCTATGGAACTTTCTTGGTAGAAAGAGATCAGGTAGCTTCATGCATAACTGTGTTGTAATTGGATGTTGAAGCACCATGTGTTGGGTGTTTGTTGCCGATCAACAAGGTGAAATAACGAGCAATATATTTAATAGTTTAAATCTTATATCATTTACATTTGCGGTGAACAAGATAATTTGAAGCTTGTGGAATGTAATCCAAGTTTTATGATTTGTAAAGTTGATGAAATCGTATCCCTAGTTGATGTATGGTATTCATGAGGTTCATTCTTATGATATATGCTTTTATGTTTCTGAGTTATGGAATCCTTGCCCCTTTAGATTTTTTCTTTTTCTCGTAGGAATTTGTGCAAGAATCCTCCCTTAGGGTAATACATAAGGAATTATATTACTAGTTCTTGCACAATTGCTTCTTCTTCTCCCAATTATATTACCCAGTTTCAACGTAGAACCAACCCAACTTGGGAATTGACACTTGATCTCCACGACTAATATGGGATTCAATTCCGAGAATCCAGAACTCGACACCTAAAATGAAATATGACCCGACGTAGGATCAAAATTTGAGTTGGTATCGACTTTGAATTAGGGCCCAATTCTGACATATGACACGGGACTTAACTTTGAGAATCTGACCTCAAATTTGACAAGGGTAAAATCTATGGACTTCCATGTTTCACGTCCCTACTCTATGCTTAAGTAATCTTGTGCCTGTCCTACCACTACTACCCCTAGCCTTTGACCCCAACCGACGGCATAATCTTAATCCACCATCAAACCCCAACACCACTAAACTACACTAAGAATTAATAACTCAATAAACTATAGAAAATATAATTTCTCAAAAATAACAGCCCAACGATACAAAACAATAAAATATAAAGTATAATTTAAAATAATAAAATAACTACATACAAAACAAACAAATGAAGAACAATAATCTTATAAAAAATAGATGCAACAATCCACAACACCTAGATGCAAAGAGTCAACCAGACAATAAACTATAGAAATACAAAAAAATTATCAAAAGAATCACACCACAATACGTAACGAGCAAGAAATAGAAGGGTACAATTAATTCAAAAAAATGCTAAATATAGAGGAATTTAGAAGATATCACCTCGATAATATGAATTTGGAACGTTTTGGCCGAAAAACTATTTAATGCCGCTGGCATAATACACTCTCCGAAAAATAGTAGATGTCATTGGAGACTTCATCGGAATAATCTTGTATCGCAGAAGAGAAGCTGTAAGTCACAACGTGATTAAAGCTACCAAAATCTTGCAATCAAAATAAAAACCAAAAAGAAAAGAGTTCTAGTGAGAGAAAGAGAAATTTTAGTTAGTTTTCAATTTGGAACCGTCGTGATTTTGTCGGGGATCGATGAAGGGTTCTTGTTAGTTCTTAACGTGACTTGTTAATTTTTCGTCGTTTTGATTCCTCCGAAGAAGAAATAGAATCTGAATTCACCGAAGATCTTGTCGGACAGGATGAAGTGCTGAAGTGCAAAAATTTGTGAAATGGCAAAAAATTAAGGACGAATTTGGTCAGGTGAAATGCTGAGAACCCAATGTTCTTTCGATCCTGGCAGTAAAGCTTCGCGATTTACTAATTTCGCTGAAAAATTTGGATTGATTTTTGGGTGGTGTTGAATTCAAATGGTGAAATTTTTGGATTGATTGTGTACCAAGAAATAAGCTTGTAGGCCTCTATTCTGTTGAACTATCCAAGTGTATAAGTAGTCACCTTCGAGTAATTGTTAAAATATAAAGTTAGCTCATAGACAAATCAAACAAATAACTATCAAGGGAAAGAAAAAGTGATCTTACAGAAGGAACATGAAGACAAGAAGCATGAGGAGGACAAGAAGCTTAACAGCTTGTAAGACGCCATGGAAACTGAGGAGATGCATTAGGAAGGCAAAGAGATCAATAATGGAAGTGTGTAGAAGACACTATATTTTAGGGTCAAAAATTAATGTTTTATGGGCTTGGGCCTTTTGTAAGGGGTTCACCGTGTAATTCAGATTTAATGGAATAAAATGGTTTAGCAGCCTAATATTTAAAAAAAAAATCTTAAATTGATTAAAAATTATTAAATATTAAAACCATTATTAAATATGCATATGCATTATCGTTAGTAAAAAAATTAAAAAATAATAAAGAATCTGACTTCTGTTTGGTGAAAAACGTAATATATTTGTAAAACTATGGGACTCCTGTTATCTAATGAATTACTTTGCAATTTTGTTCATTTTGACATGTTTTTTTAAAGAAAAGTTGTTGTGTTGTAAAAGAAAGTGACTGATGGTGAGGTGGGTCCCTATATTTATTTTATATTAATTGATTAATTACGGAATGACAAGGAGATGGTCATATGGGTTCCTTTATCATGTATTAATTGATTGTAAATGCATTTTTATTTATTTTACAAAATTATGGTTGATATTAAATTATATTTAGGCTTGGTCTTTTTAGTTGAGGCTTGGTCATGCATATTTCATTAATTAATTAAGCTTCTTCAATTTCAAATACAATGGAACGATTATTTATAAAAGTCTATAATAATTAGTTCAAATAGTATTTGTCATTTCATTTGACAAAATATCCTAACATGTGTAGTTTTTATATATTTTATTATTTTAAATATTTTATTTATACTAGTTTTACTGCACGTGCGTTGCACGTGTAGGTCGAGTTGTTTATTGTCTAATATTTTTAAATAATATCAATATTATTAGAATAAACTTTTGTGTAAATAATTATATCATAAATTAATATTGTGTAAGTTTCTATGTATCAAATATAGAGTGTTATATTATGATTGGTTTATTAAGGTCTGGATGGTGGGATATCGTCTGAATCTATAAAGAAAAGCATTCAAAGATTAATTCAATAATACTAGTTGCATACTCGTGCATTGTGCAGATATTATCTGTTAGAACCCGTATTATGAAATATTTAAGTGCTTGTGAACTTGAGACAAATGTTGCAAATTTCGAATAAGTCGGGA
>JAPFFP010045210.1:0-11812 GCA_026153255.1 Solanum medicagineum | reverse complement strand
ACACCAAAAGCCAGGAGGTTATATGTAGTGTATAGAACTTCCAACATGGAAGTGGGATATGATCAATATGGATTTTGGTATCGGGTTGCCTCGCTCATTTCAGAAGTGTGACTCCATATTGGTAATAATTGACAGACTCACAAAGTCAGCACACTTTTTGCCAGTCAGGAGTGATTATACAATTGAAGAGTATGCCAAGCTATACCTCAAAGAGATAGTCAGGCTATATGGAATCCTAATCTTTATTATATCTGACCGAGGAGTGCAATTCACTGCAAAGTTTTGGAAGTCAAGGGACACGAGTGAATTTGAGTAGAACTTTCCACCCTCAAACAGATGGTCAAGCAGAACGCACGATTCAGACACTTGAAGATATGTTGCAAGCTTGTGCATTGGATTTTAAAGGTAGTTGGGTGGACCATTTTCCACTTATTGAATTTGCCTATAATAATAGCTACCACGCGAGTATCAAGATGGCACTTTATGAAGCTTTGTATGGGAGGAAATGTAGATCGCCAATTGGATGGTTTGAAGTGGGTGAAACCACCTTGCTTGGGCTAGATCTAGTACAAAAAGCCATGGAAAAGGTTAAGGTAATATAGCAGCAGCTGGAAACAGCCCAAAGCCGTCACAAATCATATGCAGATGCTAGGAGGAGAGGACTGGAATTCTCAGTAGGGGATTGGGTATTTTTAAAGGTATCACCAATGAAAGGGGTTATGAGATTTGGTAAGAAAGGAAATCTGAGCCCACGTTACATAGGGCCATATAATATTATTAAGATGTTAGGGCAGGTTGCATATGAACTAGAGTTAGACCAAGAGCTTTCAATGGTTCATCTAGTTTTTCATATCTTAATGCTTCGAAAATGCATAGGTGACCAATCCCGTGTCACTCCTATTGAAGACGTGCTGGTTATAGAAGATCTCACATATGAAGAGGTACCTATTGCTATTCTAGATCATCAAGTTAAGAAGCTAAGGAATAAAGAAATAGCTTCAGTGAAGGTACTTTGGAGAAACCAGCAAGCAGAAGAAATAACATGGGAGGCCGATGACGCGATGAAATCAAAATACCCTTACTTATTTGAAGCTAAAGAGGAAGTCCAACATGTAGAATTGGGACACTAATAGGTATGTATGATTAAATACTTAGTGTGGTCAAAAGTTTGTGTAAGTAAAGGTTTAAACTTGGTTAAGCTATCTAATTGTGCAAAAATTCGAGGACGAATGTTCCTAGGGGGGGGGTGAGGATGTAACATTCCATATCTTAAAATACTAGTACTATGCAAATGAAACATGATATAGTTTGGTCAAATTAGCGCGCATTTTTAAAAGTGCTTGAATCTCAAACTAGAGGGAGATATGTATGTCTAACGCTGAAGAGGGTCGAGGGTAAATACATTTTATGTCGAATTCAAGAGATCACGCCCCTAAATGAAGTGAGAGAATTGAGGTGCTTGTGGGACTTAGGAAGCTAGCAGGTGAGTCACCTATTTGCTTAGCTTAATTTGCTAGCAGGTGAATTTGTCCAAGTTCGATAATGAATAACGTCCGTGTTAAGGGTGTAACTTTATCCCATATTTTAGCATCATAAATGGACTATATTTTCAGCCCAATATGAATAATAAAAGGACCCACGTACATCACAACCCACTTGACTAATTGGGCCCAAAACTAAGTAAGGAGAAAAGAGAAAAATGGGCAGCCAAGGCCCAACCAATTTGAACCCAATAAGGCCCAAGTAAAAAGGGAAAGAAGCTGCATCACCAACTTAGTAAGGTAAGTCTAGAAATTCCTTAGTAGGTCGGCCAAAGTCCCCCATTAAAAAGGGTTTAATACAGCTCCCAAAACCATTCTAACTTGAAAAAAAAAATCAGATTGTCTTCCAAGTTTTCTCTCAACTCTTTCTTGACTTTACAACCAGCCACAAAAGAGTTTTAGGGTTCTTGAAGAAGCCCTACACCTTGACGGTAAATGTAAGTGATTATAATTGTGTGTTTATTAAGGTTTCTTCATTAAAAACAAGAGACTATGTTTGTTAGGCATATGCTGAAAATTTTGGACAGCATCTGTTCCAAGATTGTTATACATTTTTTCTCGTGTATTTGGAAGATTTTCTATTTTGGTTGGATTGATTATGAAGGGAGGCTACTATTTTTAATGATTATTGGTTCTTTAATGATGTATAAAGTCTGCTGCACCACTTTTACAGTCCGTAAAAGTGATTTCTTATAGGATATCGCAATTGTGTTCTTAGTACGAACTTATGAGATGATGGATGGAAGGCTATTGCCTCACGTACTTCATGACTACTTTGGTACTATTATAAGACTTTTTTAAGGCTGTGTTTATGTATATATGTGATAAGGACAGTTTGGGTAAAGTTGAAATAGGTTCGGGATTGTCGATATCAAAATGTAGCGAAAGGGTGTAACGTTATGCTACCTATTTATATTTTGCATAGAATTGTTGTGTGTTGTGCTTTGCGGGCTGTTGTAATACTGCTATGGCGCTAAAATAGGCAGGAAATGATATGCATATGAGAACGTCTATTAGAAAAATACGATTAGGGGCGAAATGGTTGAAAGAATATGCTCAGGATTATAATTATCCGCTTGCTGTCCGTATGATGGTTTTTTATGAGATTGGGCTGTCAAGATGTATTTATTTGCTGCTAATGCAAGTTTTATCACTTACTATGTTGTAGATAAATATTTAGAGTAAGGGAAGGTTATCTCAAGGTAATAGCGAGGTCGTACAACGAGGTATGTAAGACTAATTGAGTTCATATTATTTCGCATGAAACATAGATCCCTCCTTGGCACATAAAGACACTTACCAACTCTGACACAACTATTAACCGTGTCTCAACTCTTTCACATGTTCATATTCTCCCATACATAGTAACCTTTAAATCTGCATACATACTTGGATACCAGGATACACGAATTCGTTCTACTAAATAAAGTTCATGTGTTGTTCTGCCTCCTATGCGTTTCATTATTTGTGTAACTTACTCCTTTCATTGTGGTGTTGTCTTTTGTGATTATTTACATGTCATATGTTATATCTACAGTCCTATAGCTCCATCTCAAAGGTAATTGAAAGCTAAAGTAAAGTATATTGTTTATTCATGGGTGGTAACCCGAGGGGTGGAAGAATCACCTAGCCAGGGTCGATCCTATCATGCAGGATAGCACAAGGGGTTAAAAGAAAAGCCTAGCTAAGGCCGATATCGATATAGATTTATCACTGATCAGCTAGTCATTTGTATTACATGTTATGCACAGACTATACAGTAAAGGTAAAGTAATAAAAAGAACATAAAGTACATGATCCCACAGTATAACTAAAGGTGGTCTGTTATCCTACACCAGTGCATAGTCTCATTTGAGTTGTTACTTCATATATAGTATTTCCTACCTTACATATTCAGTACATTATATCGTACTGACATCCCTTACGGGGGACTTGCATTTCATGCTGTAGATACAGGTGCTAGTAGATCTCCCCAGTAGAACCTCAGGATATCCAATTGCTGTTACCATGCTTCAGGTTGCTTCGGAGCTTTGTGCATCTAGAGCTTACATTTTTGTATTGTATAGTTACTCACGGCGAGGCCTGTCCCGACCCTTATTAGATACTTTTCTTTTTCTAGAGGCTTTGTAGACTATGTGAATTCAAGTGTGGTCATGTCTCGTACTTTAAACACCGTAGCCCTAACGGCCTAGCCATATGCATCTCCTTTTGGCTTGTTATCACTGTTTACTTTCTTAAAGGCATGTTGAACATAGGAATCCCTTATAATATGTATAGAAAGCGCATAGATGCTGGTTGATTCCCCTGGGCCTTATTGGCAACGGGTGCCAGTCTGCCCTAACGGGACTTTGGGCGTGACAAAGAATTAGAAGATTGAATTAAAAGTAAGAAATAATGTTTAACAAGTGTTTCTCTCAAACTGTCTACTAATCTTTAATGTTTTGTAATATCACTTATGAAAAATAACCTAAAAATCCTATTTATAGTCTTTAAAATCAAACAAAAAATGGATGAGGAGAAGTGGGTCGGTAGACTCTTTGGGCAATTCTATGCGCCACATAATGTTTTATGGCTCGTAGGTCGATCTTTTGTGGATTGCTTCTTCAAATTTGGTACTGACTTCTATGCAACCCTTCTAGGGCCTGTAGGGGATTTTGTCTGATGACTTTTCAGCAACTCCCCACTTTCTAATCCTCTAGGCACGATAGCATGTCTATGGCTCGTATAATCTTCTATGGCTCGGCTGCATGTTCGTAGACTTAGCTTTAGAAAATCAACCTTCATTGGAATTTTGTACGAAACCAGATCTACGGCCCATAAAAGGTCTCGTGAAACTTCATCTTCAGCAAAATCTGCACACTTAGCCCAAAAATCATGCCAACCTTATAATCTTGTAAAACAAATATAAAAACACATCAAATCTACTAATATCGCTTTGAGAACACACAAAATTACAAGTTTTGAATCATCAAATATGCTGTATTTTGGCAATATGTCAACACCCTCAACTTAAAATTGTTGCTTGTCCTCAAGCGACAAATTCAATTTACGTATGTCACGACCCAAGCCTAGGGCCAAGATGTGAACGACAAATTGGGAAATCGAAGGGAACCCAAACAAGCGTCATAGCTTATCATTACACATCCTTGGTCTCGGAATCAATTACAATAACTTCGAGAAATAAGCACAAGCAAAGGAATTAGGACTAAGGGTACCTTCATATCATAACATCAAGAAACAAGAGAGTCAGGACTCATAACTTAGGTACATATCATGTCCAATAACACCTCTACTACATAGTTAAGAGCGGTGTCCAAGACAAGTAATCGGGCTCACTGATGATGTACATACTTTAATAAGAAAGAGGTCGCTGTCAGTAATAACCTAACCAAAGGTTAGGATCGAATCCACAGGGAATAAAAGGTTTGACTATGAGAACTCACTATCAATCATTTCAAGTATCTATAAGTAAAATCTCTATATAGGGAGGGGGGAGGGGTTGTGATTCAATAATAAAGTAAAATAAACACTATACTACGGTGCAGGAAAACTTTTAATTTTAGGGACAACTGAGGAATTGTGTTCTCCATGGTTCGTTGACCAATTAACCTAGATAACATAACTACAACTAGAGATTCGCATATAGGATGGTAAGTTAGCTTCTTCTAGCCCTTTTGTGAAGGTGAATGGCGCTTGGTCCGCAACCATGGTGTGCCAACTAACCATTACCTATTGTCCTAATTAACCTCCCGTTGGTGAGGTTACGTTGATTAGACGAGAACACATCAATCAAATTCTGTCATCTATTTCTCTTTTCCTATTCATCGCTACCTTGGATGGGATCGTGATACTAGGCAGGGTTTGGTATTGGCTACCACCAAACAATAATCATAATGAAGAGAAATATACAATACATGCAAAACCCTAATCATAGAAGTGCAGTAACCTAGGTCATCTCAAGTCAAATACCCATGGTTCCCATAACCCCAAGTTGTGGGTGCTTAGCCACACATGGCTAAAGCAAAACCAACAAAAATGCAAAATTTTACCCTAAGAAATGAAGATTGAAGACACGACAAGTTACAAACCACAAGCTTGACAGATTGATAATAAGGACAAAGCAAGATTTGCAATCCCCAAGATCGGGTTTTCCAAGAGAAAATGATAATCTAAGCTGACCCTAAAAGTTTCCTTGAGAGTATATCAAAGATGATGTTCTCTTCCGAATTTTGAATCCCTCCAATAAAACTTTAACTTAAAGTATTTATTGTGTTCACAAAATAGCCCTAAAAAGTACAAGCTGGCAGCTGGTACGCCTCACAGGTATGACTTTTAGGGTGAGCTACGATTCGTAATCGGGGTCTCGTATCAGGTTCTTGGCATCTTGGACTCAACTAGTTCGACCCTCTGGTACGAGTCATAGATTGGGCTATGACTCGTGTGCTCCTCTCGTAGTCTAGACCTTCAGCTTTGGGTCTAAAGTTTTGGCTCTCTGATTCCTGCTATGAGTACACCTGCACGAGTCATAGTGAGACCTACGACTCGTAAGGTAGCCTTATAGGGTTGACCTCCACTTAGCAGACTTCTGATTTTTTTGTCTCTGTTTCTTGCTACGTAGCATCTTATGACTCGTATCTTGGGCTACGACTCATAGGTGAACTCGTATGTCCTATGCTTCAATAAAATCTAGAATTTTTCTCCAAAATCATGCCCAACCTAACTTTTCAGCAAGAACAACACAAAAACACATAAAAACCATAAAGAGCCGCATTAAGAACTCACGAAATCTCTTGTTTTAGGCATCAAATGTGCTGTATTTTGATAGCACATCAACACCCTCAACTTCGAATTGTTACTTGTCCTTAAATGAAAACTCAAGCTATACAGACAATGAGAAGTACATAGCAGCTATACCAAGGGCATATACATCATTCACTCTAATCCAAGTAGCCAACTATCATTTTCAAGACCAGATTGCAAAGCAACTAAGCACAACAAATATATGATGATGAATTTGGCAACCTAACTATGGTAAGCTAAGGAGCATCAACCATCCACAATCACTGGTATAGCCATATGCTAATCAAGTAGTGCAAATGCCCTCACAGAAAAGAAGTCCATCTTATTCCATTCAAAAAGCATTTAGAATTCAGGGACTGAGGAAACATTCTTACTCTCAAATGAAATTCATCCAAAATGACTAACACCACAGGCTTGCCACCATACTCATCTTCCGGCCGAGTGACAAAGTGGATTTGGATCACTTTAGGACTTATGGGCTTGTAACATAGGTTCATGGGGCTTTGGTGGCATTTTAGGCGAGTAGCGACTAAAACCTATCCTTAAACCATGTTTACTAACACTTTTGCCTTCATAACCCAACCGTTTTCACTATATCTACCCTTATTCTCCTGTTTCAAGCTTTTCTCGAGTGCTTTCTCTCTCTTTTTAGCTGTGCCTTATTTCTGAACTCATTTTTGCTGATTTTTTCTCAATTCAAGGAACTTTTAATTTCTTTTTCCTGCTCGAGCTCATGATTTGTCATTTTTGTCTTTATTTCCTAACTAACTACCTCATTGTTATTACTTTACCACAATAAGGGCCACTCTCAACTTAGGCTTTTATCCTGAAGTGAAGTACACAATATCTATTTCTCAAACCAGGGCCACCATTTATAGTCACCCTCAACTTAGACTTTTAGCCTCAATCAAGATTCACATGTTCAAGGATAAACCAGTCCAATATGAAGGTATTTCATCAAACAAGGTTAAGTTGGCAAGGTGTCAAGAAAGAATGAGTACGTGAGAAGCTCAAAAATTTGGAAAAAGGGATTCACTCAATCATTTGGTAGGTCATTTAGGCTAAAAGTGGGTTCACTAAAAGAACAAAGGCCTAAGATCCTTTCGAAATCAACCACATCACCAAACCAGTCTTAGAGTACTAAGGCAAGTTCTGAGTCCATACAACATACATGAATGTGGCAAAATAAACTCACAACACACATGACATTGCACCTATAATCATGTATAGAGTCACAGGTCATGCTTCAAGCCTCAAATTACCTTGACATTATCAGAAACAATATTACCAGATCATCAAAATGCATGAATGCATCAATAATCATAATCTCAAAAATTTTGAGGGTACCAAATTTTTCAAATCATTCAAAAAGAATTTAAAGACTATGTATATGCCAACAAATAACAATACTATGAATTTAAACATAATCTACACTACCTAAACATGCCGGTTCAACAAAAAATTAAACATCCACAAGGAAAGAGAATCATAGCAAGAAAACTTTGGGATTAAAAATAGGGGAAGTTATGTACTCGAGGCTACTCAGGCTTCACATTAATCCATAACTTCTCACACCCCACCAAAATAGAATAATTTGTCCTTAAAGTAAAGACAATAATGAAAAACCAAACACGATAACATATATATATATATATATATATACACATTAAAAACCAAAACTAACCTCCCAAATATAAGTAAAAACAACATCCTACATAAAAATATTTAACCAAATCCAAAAACCAACAAAATAAAAAGATTGTCTAACAAAATAACAAAGTATCCATAATGACAAGATAAGAACTAGGGCAAAAGGAGTCAAACATCAAGGTGCATCAATCACCGGTCTCTGGCTGGACAGTAGGGTCCTAAATCACGACCTTCTCCTCAGCAATCTGGGTCTCAGCTGTGCGTGAGATACCCTCTCCATGTGAAGCTTGCTGCTCCCTATCTCTCTATATGGCCGCTAACATGATCGATTACTACATCACCTCCTCTGGTATCGGCTCCTCCACTGGGGCTGCTGGGTCATCAGGTCTAGGCCTCTCCTGGCTCATCTCTGGGTCATCATGCTCGAGGGACCTCTTCCTATGGGCATGCGGGCGGTGAGCTAACCAATAAAACACCTCACCATCCGTCGGTGCCACCTCTGGGACTGCAACAGGGACTGCTAACATCTACAATAAGTCGGCCTTAAATTTGGCCAACTCCTGTGTCACTGTGCTTGTGTCAGCAGGCCGAGCACCCTCAAGCCTCTGCTGGACTCTTGCCTCAAATTCATTGACTCAGGCGTCCACCACTCTGACTCTATCATCTATCAATGCATGGGTGAATGCCTTCATCCTCTCCTCAGAGTCCCTTACGGTCTAGCTGACCCAAGGTCTGAAGTGCTGCTAAAGCCTGTAGCCTAGACTCCACTGTAGCCACCATGGGTAATAGTGCCTGAAAAGCAACAATAAAGATAATAGAATTAACTTGTAATGTAGATGCTATTGGTGCTGGCCTATTAGAGGATGGTGTGGACTCGATCACAACAGCTTGCATGGGCTCTATAGTAGTTGGAGTAGAGCATGTAGCAGTTGGAGGTGAACACCCTGAGTTTGAGGCTCTACTGGGAATGGCTCTGGAATGGCTGGAGGAGCTACTCGTGGTAAGGCCACTAGGTTCTTGTTAGCCTTAATCATGCTGGGATCCATGGTGCATGTAGCCTCTATCTGCTGGTCCCGGTAGGGGTCGCTAGGAACACCCGCTGCACTGCACAAATGATGAAGCAAAACAGGAAATGACAATGAGGTGTTCGTCCAGACAGTTGACTCGTGGATCTGTTCTGAGATGATTAGGCCCATTCTATCGCATAACCAGCTAGGATGATAGCCAACAACACCACTCTCTCTAGGGTAATCACATTATCCATGAAAGAAGGCTTGGTACGCCAACGGTAATGGACCACCAAAACTTGGCCCGGAAGGAGAGGTGGGCTTTTACTATCAGATATGCATGGTTTGTGACCCACGTCGGCTTAACACCCCCCTCAAAAATCTGGCTAACAATCCACTACATAAGCTCTGTCCTTGCCCCGATATCCTTCCCAATCACCGCTCACCTCATTTTATCAATGCGCCCATCATACTCTGCGGTAGACTGAGGTACTCTGTAAGGAGGCCCAACCTATACTTGTCGGATCATCCCTTCTGTGATGTCAATGCTCCGAGCTCGGACTAATACAACCCGTAACCTCGGCTGCTCAATCGGCTTCTTGTTCTTCGGTAACCCTCGGCAGAGTGCAGCAAGATATGCCCATAAAACTTATGGACTACGAAAGGGGCATACTTGCCTAATGGTTGTGTGGTCCATCGTTGCCCGTTCTCATCTATCTCTGCATCCAAGCTTGGAAACCTGTCTAGTCTCGAGGCATTAAGCCTAGACTCCTCATGAAACTGTCTGACTGGTTTGCCTTGACCTTTTGGTTCTAACCCCTGGTCGTAGATATTTTTTCATTCTTGGAACGCACCATCTAGGGTTGGCCGGTGGCTGTGATTGTATTTCCTCCTGTTGAGCTTGTGATCCTCCTCAGAATCTGTCTTGATGTGTATGGGGGTCATCTTTGGTGAGCTGCTCTCGGACCCATCACTGCTACCCTCTTCCTCAGACTGGGAGGGAATCTCAACTGCTACCGGGGCCATAGCAGTGCGGCCTCGAGTTTGAGGCACATTAACCTCAGGGTCTATACTGACTCTGACATCCACAGAGCCTTCCGATTGCTTAGTCTCGGGGATTTGTCAACCAACCTCCATTGAAATGATTAGATTGCTCGTTTATCCTTTGGAGGCATTATATCTGCAAACCAACCATATAACAACATGTGAGTTTCAAGATGTTTGACCAATCAATGATCACACAGCAAAGAACAAGAAACACAACCACTGAAACATAGAAACAAAACAAAACAGAAGAAAAATCTTTGATGTAGTTGCAGGTTTGCAGATACGAGTACAGTTACAACTTGTAAGGTGTCCCATGAGTCGTAGACTAGCCTCATAGTATCAAGATCTCTTAGAAAAGTGCAGTCTGAACTCAGATACGAGGGGTGGTTATGACTCACAGGGGAGCCTATGACTGGGTAGTTATGACTCATAAGAGAGCCTACGAGTCATAGTCTAGCCTCATACCTATTTCTAAAGACATTTTTAAAAACTCTTAAAGGATTACAAGACCCTCACTATGAGTCGTAATAGGTATTATAAGTCGTATCTGGGTCTCATATGAGAAACATGAAGAAACCACAGGTGATTGATGCTTGCTAGATGGACCACTATGACTCATAGGGGAGCCTAGGAGTCGTAGGAGGGCCTTGTAGTTGAAAATAGAAGACACTAGTAGTGCCTAACACTTTCCCACAAAAAGCATAATCAAGACAAACAAACTTAAGAGTTGACAATTAAAAGAGAATTATGATATATTTGACACATAAATAGTCCCAAAGTGACATCAGAAAGTTAAAGCAACCATTCTCCCTAAGAATAGAAGTCAGGTCATCAATACATCAGGCAACAACTAAACACTACATTCTATGGACCAATAATTTCATATTTATATCCACTCACTCAAGGATTTTGATCAAGGCTTGATTCAAAGCAAAATCTTTCAAAGCATAAAAACCCTAGGTTTCATGTCTAGGTGTACACATCACCACATGGGCATGATTATTCATGGTTAAAATAAGCATATGATCATACCAAGAATGAACTCGCCACAATAGTGCATTAAATTTAACCATGAAGCTCACTAATTGATAGAAGAATTTAACCAAGGCAAAGGAGATCGAAAACAATGCCAAAACCCTTGAAAATAGTAATCTTTCCAGAAAATGACATGGGTAGCAGTGATTTTGATCGTAAAAGTGAATGGGGGAGAAGGATTGGGAATTGCCGTCGACCATAGAGTTCTTTTAAAAATGAAAATGGGGTCAAATTTTATTTTGACCCCTTTTATAATCAAACCGGGTCACTTTTAAAAAGTTGCAAATCGGGGGTACAAGACCCTGACAACAAGTCTTAGGGTGTCCTACGACTCGTAAGTCCTAGTCTCGTAGCAAATCCAACACTTGAAAAAAATTTAAAATGAGTACCTGGGCACTATGAACCCCACTTACGACTAGTAGGAGACCCTACGAATCGTAAGATTGGCTCGTAGTGTGTGTTCCAACTTCTGATACTCATTGTTTCCCTCTACGAGGCATGACTACGAGTCATAGTGGTGACTATGACTCATAGGCTTGCTCATAGAAGTTGGTCCAAGTGCCATTTTCTCACATATTCAGTTCTTCAATTTCCACCTACAAACATCATCATCAACAACATACCCCAGTGCCTCAAAAGGCTCCCGCTCATTGCAGGGTAAGGGGGGTCGGATGTACGCAGCCTAACCCCTATGTTTAAAAACATAAAGCGGCTGTTTCCAGATGACCCATG
>JAPFFP010045209.1:0-11812 GCA_026153255.1 Solanum medicagineum | reverse complement strand
CCCCCATAGCAAAGACATAATTTCATTGTACCCTTAAGGTACCTGAGAATCCACTTTACTGCCTCCCAATGCTCTTTTCGGGGTTGGAGAGAAAACGACTCACTCCCACTGCGTATGCAATATCTGGCCTCGTACATACCATCGCATACATCAGACTTCTACTACTAAAGAATATAGTACTGACAACATCTCCCCAATCTCTTCCTTGGATGAGGGACATGATCTCTTGCTCAACTTGAAATGGTTTGCTAATGGAATGCTAACTGGTTTGGCATTGTTCATGTTGAACTGTGCCACTCGTTCAATATACTTTTCCTAAGATAGCCATAACCTCCGGTTCTTCCTGTATCGGATGATCTGCATTCCCAATATTTGTTGAGCCGGTCCTAAGTCTTTCATATCAAAGACGTAGAGAGTTCTTTCTTCAGCTAGTTGATCTTTGTTGCGTCTTTCCCCACGATCAGAATATCGTCTACATATAGTAGAAGAGCAACAAAATTTTCATCAGAAAACTTCTGAATGTAGATACATTCATCTGCTGAAGTTTTCTTGTACCCTTGACTTGCCATGCATGAGTCAAATTTCTTGTACCACTACCTAGGTGCCTGCTTCAGACCGTACAAGCTTTTCTTCAGCTTGCATACGAGGTTATCTCCCGAAACCTCAAAACCTTCCGGATGCTCCATGTAGATTTCTTCCTCTAAGTCTCCGTGAAGAAAAGTTGTCTTTACATCCATCTGTTCAAGCTCCAAGTTCATACTTGCGACCATTCCAAGTATGACTCTAATTGAAGTCATCTTGACTACTGGTGAAAATATCTCGCCAAAGTCAATCCTCTTCTTCTGTTGGAATCCTTTGACTACAAGCTGTGCTTTGTATTTCACCACTTTTCCACTGCCATCCTTTTTCAGCTTGAACACCCATTTATTTTTCAGTGCCTTCTTCCCTCATGGAAGTTCTACGATCTCACAAGTCTGATTTTTCCGCAGAGACTCTATTTCATCCTGCATTGCGAGAAATCATTTTTCTTTGTCCTTATGAGATACTAACTCATGGAAACTCTCTGGTTCTCCATCTTCAGTAAGTAGAAGGTACTTGGATTCTGTATATCTTCTCGATGGAATCTGACCTCGTTCAGATTTACGAACTTCTGGAACAATCTGAGGAGATCCATCATCATCTTGGCCTTGTGATGGTCCTGGAACATCTGCTAGATGGGGTTGTGGCTCCCCCTGCTCAGCACCGTCACTTTCCTCATTGTCTTCTACTTCTGGCATATCTTCTGGCACAACATCACTATTTCTTATGAATGGTTCTGTTGCTGCTTCTGGTATCTAATTTGCAACATTTGTCTTCTGAGACACTGTGGGTTTTTTAATGTCATCAATTGTCTTTCTTTCATCGAAAACCACGTCCCTACTTCTGGTCACCTTTTTTGTCCTTTGGATCCCATAACCTGTATCCAAATTCCTCATCTCTATAGCCGATGAAAATGCATGGAGTGCTCCTTGCATCTAGCTTCTGCCTAAGCTCCTTGGATACATATGCGTACGCCAAACATTGAAATACTCTCAAGTGAGAGTATGATGGACCCTTTCCGGACCAAAGTTTCTCTGGAACTTCAAAATCTAATGGTAATGATGGAGATTGATTGATCAAGTAACAGGCGGCTCCGACTGCTTCTCCCCAGAATAGCTTTGGTAGTTTAGCCATACTGAGCATGCTCCGAACACATTCCATGATTGTTCGATTCATTCTTTTAGCTACACCGTTATGTTGAGGGGTGCATGGGACCTTCTTCTAATGTTAGTGCCATATGATCTGCAAAAGCCATCGCACTTCCTGGAAGAGTATTCACCTCCATTATCGGATCGAAGATACTTCAACTTCTTTCCTGTCTCACGTTCTACCATGACATGGAACAATTTGAAGTAATAAAAAACATGGTCCTTCATTCGCGACAAATACACCCACACCTTTCGAGAAGCATCATTGATGAACGTTAGAAAGTATCAATTGTCGTCAAGTGATTCAACCTCTAAGGGACCACAAACATCAGAGTGTACCAAACTGAGTAACTTTGATCTTCTCGTTCAAGAGGAATTAAACAAGACTCTATGCTGCTTACCAAATAGACAATGATTGCAAGGATCTAGTGCAACATCCTTGTCCACATTGATAAGCTCCTTCTTCATCAGGGTAGACAACCCTTTCTCACTCATATGGCTGAGTCTCTGGTGCCATAAATTTTGAGAAGCCTCCTTTTTCGGTACATTGAGGTTGTCTGTGATTATCTTCACATGAGTCTTGTATAACATGCCACAAATATGTCCTTGAGTGACTGTCATAGCACCTCTTGACAACTTCCATGTGCCTTGACTAAAATGACTATCATAGTCCCGTTTATCAAGAGCTATACCTGAAAGAAGATTCAGCCGAAGATCTGGCGCATGGCAGACATCCTTTAAAGTGATTGTACTCCCGGAACATGTCTTTATCTGGATATCACCAATTCCTACAATCCAAGAGGAACTGGAATTCCCCATCTTTACAACTCCAAAGTCTCCAGCTTTATACGTTGTAAAGTATTCCTTATGTGGGGTAACGTGGTAGGATGCTGCAGTATCTACCACCCATTCCGTATCTTCTCTTGAGACGTGAAGACATGAAACAGTATGGCTTAAACAATAAGCTACATCTCTAAGAATATTAACTAATGTTTCTCCATCCTTGTTCTTCAGCTGCGAACTGCTCTGGGCTTGCCCCTCTTTCCATTTGTAGCAGTTCTTCTTCATATGTCCTTCAATTCCATAATGATGGAACTTATATGTTGGTTTCTTGCCATCAGTGGATCTGCCTCTACTCTTTCTTCTGCCTCTCCATTTGCCTTTGCTACTCTTTTGTTGCCTCCCCCGATTCTCTGCGACAAGGGCATGGGTTTGATCTCTGCCTATGTCCTTTCTCCTTGCCTCTTCACTAAATAGAGCACCCTTGACCATTGCCATAGTAAGTTTGCCATTTGGGGCTGAGTTGTTGAGTGATACGACTAGCGTTTCCCAACTATCGGAATGGGAACTGAGTAGTAGCAGTGCCTGAACTTCATCGCCAAATGGCATCTCTACAGACGACAACTGGTTGACCAAGCTCTGGAACTCACTAGCATGCTCGGCAACTGAAGTTCCATTTTTAAGATTCATGTTCACTAAACGCCTCATCAACAGGGCCTTATTCCGAGTGGTCTTGGCCTGGTACATGTCCTCCAACTTCTTCCAGAGGGCATATGCGTCTATCTCTTGTGCAACATGGTGGAAGACACTATGATCAGTCCATAAACGGATTTGGCCAATAGATTTTTGGTTTGATTGCTACCATTCTGACTCCTTAGCGGGATCAGGATTTTCTCTTTTCAATTTGATAGTGTCAAATAAATCTTTACAGCTTAGGAGATTTTCCATCCGAGGTCTCCACAACGTGTAGTTGGTGGCAGTGAGCATAACCATGGCTCCGGAAGATGATGTTGACTCTTCTGTGGCCATTATGACCTTGCAATAGTTTAATTCACCAAAACAAGGTTGGATCTTGAACAATGGATCTCACCGTTACGTCTGGAATGGTAAACAAGGTGGAGTTGACACTTCGGGGTCAAAATTCCACTATTGGTGTAGAACAACAACTTCGATAACTTTGGAGATCAAAATGTAATTTCAAAAAGATTAAGGGTCAAACTATAATTTCAGAAAGATCAGGGGCCAATCTGACATTTCTTGAAAGTTAAGGGACCAAATTGAAATTTTAGAAAAATTAAGGGATCAATTTGTAATTTCTGAAACTATTGCAGATTCCGGCTATGAACAGTATTTTCGGTCGTCTTCTCTGTCGCTCTCCGCTGAACAGTGTTGTCGTCTCCAGCAGAACTGCGGTGAATAGTATCTCTGTCACTAACAAAATTCCGGCAAAGTTGACCGAACTTTGACTTCCGATTAGGTCATCGTTTGTTGCATTGGACTTCATTCGACGAGACGAATCCAATGATGCAGTCAGAATTAGATTTCAAACAAAGCTCAGAAAACCCTGTGAATAGTCTCCGACATAACTCCATGAACAGTATCCTCGTCACAAAAAAAAACTCGACCAACGCTTCTAACTTGGCTCTGATACCACTTGTTGTAGCCCAAGAGAATAATTGAGCGTTGGTAAACACGAATTTGAGAGGAAAAAAATTTTCTTCTATTACTCACAAGAATAAACTATAAAACAACTCTCAAACTCACATTTTTACTACACTCTTATCTTGGTATTTTTTTTTGTGTATTACAAATGAGAATTTGAACATTTGTTTATAGTAGATTTTAGAGGTGTGAACAAAAACTCCATCTTCAAAAATGGTGGCTGGACAGTGAAGTGGTGGCTTGTTTTGTAGCTGCAATATCTTGACCAAGATATGGTCTAAGATGGTGGCTGGACTTCTTCAAGTGAAACATAAAGTGGTCGCTGTCAAATATAGAAACCATAGGTCGAGGTCAAATTACACAAACAGTGGCAACAAATTACAATTTATGCATGAATTTAGCCTAATGATCAATATTTCGGATGGGGATTTCATGGAAATATTTTGTGAACTATTTCTACTCTACGATTATGCTTATGTTGTTTTCAATAATTAAAGATGAACTAGATCCATGGTTCCCTAGACATTGGAATTCGAAAAGGTAATTTTCTACTCAACTCATTCAAGTGTGTGCACTGCGCAAAACTGATATGTTTCTAAAGTCCCTTGATCCAATTAAAAGAATTTCACCCAAAGTCCTTCCGGTACTTGGGAGTGTATTGATTTATTACCGTCATAACTCTCAAGTTAGATTTCCTATCTCTAGCTTGAGCTATTAGAAGGGACTGATAGCCCCATATCCTTGCTAATGGTTCTTTTTCCTAATCTTATCTTCTTTTTGTCAAGCAAGTTTAGAATAAAAGCACGCTTTAATGTTTGCAATTACCAAAAGTAAATATTTAGGAAAGAACCTTAATGCACAATGATCAATAGCTTCATGCAAATATTTTAACATGAAAAATCATTATTATTATTATTATTATCCCAATTTATAGATCTCATAACCCTAGTTATGATACTTAGCAACTCATAACTTATTGCGAAGGATTAAAAAAATTGTACAAATTAAAAAATATTGAGATAACAAGAAACAATATAAACCTTGAAGTTATTCATACAAAGATAGCAAATAGGATTGCAGTAATGTAAATCCTAATAGTGTATTCACAACATAATAACAAAGAACCTTTGAACAATAGCCAATGACTAGTAATAATTTGTAACCCCAGAAAAGTCATTTATATGTGCTATTTACGGTAAGACCCCAGCTATGACAAGTATGAAAAGTGCTAGAAAAGATTCCTAAAATTTTTTTGAAGTGCTAGTTGTTATGAGGGGTTCTATGACCCATAAATATTTTCACAGGTCGTAAGTGGTGCTTGTAGATTGAAGGTCAGATTTGGTGAAAGTTGAGATTTTCAGGGATGCAATTTATGACTTAATAGATGACCCATGAAAAAAGGATACGACCTGTAAGTAGTCTCGTAGAATGAGGCCAAGAGAATAAGAAAATTTTGCTAAGTGTGGAAGGACTCTAAAAGGCCAACCACGACTCGTAAGTCCTTATACGGCTCATAAGATGGTCTGTGATTTTGGGGCCAAAAATAAGGATTTCTGAATCGACAACAGTACAAGTCGTGTTTCTTTGTATGGCCCATACAATGGATCTCATGGTTTGGACTACCTGATTCATTAAGGGTATTTCCTACTCCCTTTAACCCTTAACAACCTTATTTTTCCCCCTCCATGACCCCTCATGCAATTCCAAGCCCCTCTCCCATCAAGTCGAGTGCAAGCGATGTTAATTACCTAAGCTCTAGCATGAGTTCGTATATGTGTCAATATCAAATCATCATATCTCCTAGCACACATCAAATTAGATTCTGTATGACCTACCAACTAAAAGCTCTTTGAATTATCTTTCCAATGTAACTAGTTTCACCTCATTCCGAGTTTGGACCAAAAGGTTATGCTCAATTTACTGAAGCACTATCAGGCTATCAGTTTATATGACCACTCTGTGGGTCGTGGGTTGACTTGCGGCCTTTAAATGGGCTTTCGTGGAAACTGTCCGTCCAATTTTAAAAAGGGTGTTTTTGACCTTTTCTTATACCCTAAGCTCAATGCTACATCATTTTGGTTTCCTACACGCCCTATATGAGTCTAACACTGCCCCAATAACCCTTACTCCTAAAAATTATCCCCTTCTACCAAAGCCTTAAATTCCTCCAAGTTCCCCAAGGTCCTCCATTGAAGACAAGGCTAGGGTTTCAGGTTTCTTCACCAAAATTTGTGATTTCTTTCATCAATCTTTGGCTAAGGTATGGGGGTTTGATTTGTGAAGCCTTTCCTTCATAAAGCTCAAGTTTCTATTTGATTTTGGGTTTATGATTTATGCATGTCATGAAGTTTTCTGAAGTTGGTTTAATTATGTAATTTGTGATGCATTTTTAGTTATATGAGGTATATGAATATTATGTTAAGACCTATGATGTATATTAATTTGAAATTCATGACTTTCTAGTTGGGGTTTTACAAGGACCAAGTTGGGTTGATTTGAATGATTCTAAATGCTTATGTTATAAATTTATTGATGTTTGTTAGCCCGTATTATTATGAAATGATGTTTAATTCTATGAGAATGATGTTATGTCTTGAACTTCTATATTATGGAAGCTAGGGAGTTTGGAGATACGAAGATGATGAAATGGGTTCCTTAAATCCTCATTAATGTTGGTGAATTCTATTACTCTCATACATGAATAACTAGTAATTTTCATGGTTCCATAACTATTTATGCTTCTTCCCTACTTATGGAATTTTGGGTTATGAAGTTGATGGAGTGTTATTTGATTTCACTTAAATTCGTGCTTTATATATTATTATTATATATGAACAAATTCTAAATCACATTGATTTCATGAATTGGTGTATTGATTCATGTACATTAATGATTCCAAGTAATGGGTTTGTGAAATGGTTTACGGGCTACTTCAAGTATGGATTGGTTTTCATGGATACATATGAGTATGCACATTTCATTCAAGTTTCAAGATCTTAAAGCTAATTTACATGTTTTAGTGTATTGAATCATGAGATATCCCATGACATGACATGCTCTTTGAATGATATTTAAGTTATATGAAAGCTATGTATTATTGGAAGTCTTCTTTATGGTGTTACGATTGGCAACTTTAGGCGTGCCATGACTATACTCTTGTCGATATGTTATTTATAACTAGACTCATTGGAGTCAAGAATGAATGAATAAAATAAATGATAACCCATTAGTAGAGGGATATGATGATGATGCTAGTCGATAGTGGAGGCTTAGCCAAGATTATGATGCTAGCCGATAGTGGAGGCTTAGCCAAGATTATGATGCTAGCCGATAGTAGAGGCTTAGCCAAGATGTAGGAACTATCCTTATGATGATGATTAATGTTCTAAATGTTTATGGGACAAGTTAGCAGAATTCTCCTCCATTGTTTTAAAAGGCTTATGGGATGGGTTAGTAGAATACCTCTCCACCAATGATTTCATGATTCATGCTTATGATTATTCCGTGAGAGTTTTACTTAGCACCGAGTGAACTTTGGGATGAATGCGAAAGCTCTCCGTTAGAAGAGGCATGAGACAGTTAGTCGAATCCCATTGTCCCATAACTATGTGTCACCATAGGAAATATGACTCACCCGCTAGTAGAGGTTGATTTCTAGACCAACCGCTGCTGCTCAATAGCAAGACTTTAGTGGATCCACTTAGGTATCTTAGTAGGTCACCTTGGCAAGTGATCTCCCCTTTTCTCCGGTGCAGGGGAAACATCGCTCCATGGTTAGTTCACATGGTTTATGTCGGTTAAAGAGTGCTCTCACATATGTTCAAGTTCTCCTCATGTTCCCAAGAAGTCCTCTTATGATAAATTAAAATGGTTCCTTTGTGTTATGTCCAAACGTGATTTAAAGTTCCTATGATTCATTGTTTCACAAGTTCAAATGATAATTTCCCTTAAACGTATATGGCTATGTCTACAAGTGTGTAAGGTGGTCTCCGTTATGATTACTAATGTTTCTTCTATAATAAAATAGTCTTTTATGTAAAGTGATGTATTGTTCATCCAAGGATATAAATATTCTAACTAGTCATAACAATGTGTATTTTCTCACTAATTTAAGCTTATGTGACTCATCATAAATTCAAGTAAGGGTTATTTCTTTAATTCTCATGTGCAATATTTTATGTTCTATGATGAGAGTGAAATGTCTAAGTGATCACCCATATGTATGTTCTAGGTGTATATGATTTTCTTATTCATGACTATGTTCATCCATGCGCCTACTATGTCTTTTCTAAAATTATCTTTTTATGTTTAAATGATAGACTTGATTATGACTTACTAATGCCCTTGTAAATGTATTATTTTTAACATGAGACTTAGCATGAATCATTTTATCATTTATTTCCATGCCATGTATTGCATACCTACATACCAGTACATTTAAAGTACTGACATATACTTCTATGCCTACATGATTTAACCATGTAGGGACCGGCAATCTCGATATCCTCCACGTGGCTAGCTTTGGATCATTAAAGATGATTGTTGGTGGGTCCTCTTGTTTGAGGACAATAACCTAGTTTTCTTTCTAGATTGATGTATAGATATTCTAGTTTTCAGTTGTATATTTCTTTTGCTATGTATGTACTTGAGGGTGAGTTTGAACATGTCTTAACCCCTGTCAAATTTATGTTAGAGGTATTGTTGGAAAAATGTTATAATAGTATCCAGTTCTTATATTCCTTTATGATTTTTAAGTTGTGGCCCGTAGCATTGTTTCCCCTAGTTTTCTATTTCATCTTAGCTTCTTATGCCTATGAATGCTTATGATATGTAAGATAGCTTGGGTGAGATATTTTCGGGTGTCTTATTCACCGTGTGATGACTAGGCCCTTAGGTCGGGTCGTTACATTTTTATTGATAGAAAATAATCATTAGTCCTAGTTGATCTCGGCATTGTACAAATAAATCTACAGAACACCTAGTGTGCACTGCGACCCCCAATATGGGACTTGTGGTCTGCATCATGTGGTACGTTGCCACGTGGGTGAACTGGTTTTCTATCTCTTTAAAGTTCAGTAACAAGTGTGGCATAGGGGCCAAAGTGGAGTGCTTTGCTTGCACCGCACATCCCTCTTCTTCATTGCCTTAATCCTCATTTTTGTTTGAAATGTTTTACTGATAATTCTTTTTCTCTTTTGGGTTATTTCTTGTTGTGTTTGGACCCGAAATAAGTCTAATCACGGATATTAGTTGTAACATCTTAGAATTTTTTATGTCTCGATAAGAATTTGAACAGTTTATAAATCTAAGTCTACAGGAGTTTTGGAAATAACAAGGAATGTTTATGAGTCATAAAAGGAAGTACATATCTAAGAAGAAGGTCGTAGTTTCAACTTCAGAAATAGAAAATTTAGTTTGAGAATTACAAGTTGTGTTTATGGCTCATGAATCCCTTTATGGGTCATAATTTTGATTCATGAATAAACGTCAAATACTTCATTTTTCTATGGATAGGATGACCCAAATTTATGGGTCGGTGAAAGGTCTACGGATTGTAGATTGGTTTGTAGATAAATTTTGAAGTTCCATTTGAGTCAGATATTTATGAATAGACATTACGAAACATAGTTGGTTTATAGACCAAAAATAAATCTCGTGAAGCAAGCTTCAGAATCTCAATTAATCAAGCCTAATTTCCACGAGAGGAATCTAGAACTCATAGAAGCTTCAATGGACCATAGATGGCTCGCTTGGAACCTGTCAATAATGTGTAATTTAGGGTCATTTAGCGTTTTTAATTCCTATACTATATCATTTCAGCCCATTTTAAGTGGGATTTAAGGATTTTTACCAGCTTGGACTCTCTCTCTCATGCGTAACACTCAAAATCTAAGGTCAAGTACTCTCAAGGCTCATCTCAAGCAATAATAAGGGTGCCAAAGCTTCAAGCCTCGATTTAAGAATTCAATCCATGTTTTCCATTTCAGGTTTGTGGGATTTCATAAGTGGATATCCTTTCACCGACTTCATCAGTGGATATCCTTTCATCGATTGAGTCCTAAAGAAACATCAGATTATTTAGTTTATGATTTCTACAAAAAAAAAGGGTTTTCATGACAACATATATTTTCAATGTAAGTCAATCCTTCTTCATGATTAGTCTTTAATTGTATGTTTTATTTATAATTTTATGTTTAAATGGTACTTCTATAAACCCTCAGTATATAAGGATTCACACTCAGAATTATATAACTTTTGGTATATAATTCAGACTATCAAGTTTTATCATTTTAGATACTTTTAGATAAAATGTCTATTAGTTATTATAAGAAATTACCAATTTTAAATCACGATTCGTGAGCTACTCAATATTTGATAATATTATTGTAAGTTGGTATTACCTCATATTACTATCTTTAATTTATTCCATGTTTTCATGGACATTTTACTTAACACCGAGCAAAGTTAAAAATGAAGGCTCACGGTCAATGTCTGCTGGGTCCATGTATCACTCTAGCATTGATATAGTACTATTTGAAGCATTGTATGGAAGGGGATACACATCACCTATATGGTGGTTAGAGGTTGGAGAAGTGGAACCTTTAGGTGTTGATTTGGCAAGAGAGGCTTAGAAAAATGTAAGGGATACTCATGCCAAGCTTTTGACAATCTGAGGAAATAGGAGTAGTGTGCAGATTGTAAGGTAAGAGACATGACTTTTCATATTGGTGAGCAAAGGTGTCACTGATGAAAGGGATAATGAGGTTACGAAACAAGGGTAAGCTTAACCCTTATTACATTGGTCCATTTTGGTGGAGCCAATGGCTTACACCTTAGTACTACCACCCGATATGTCTGGGTTCACCGATATTCTCATGTGTCTATACTGAATAAATACCATGAGGATGGAGATTATATCAATAAATGAGACTTTATAGTACTAGATAGGGATATCAGTTTGAAGAGGAGCTAGTTGTGATTCTTAATTAGGTTATTCGAAAGTTGAGAACTAAAGATGTCAGATAAGTGATGGTGCAATGGATGCATCATCCAATTGAGGAGGTTACTTGGAAAACTAAGAAGGACATGAGGGATAAATACCTTAACTTGTTTAAAGTTTTAGGTACTACTCTCTCTCTCTCTCTTACATTTAGTCCAATTTTTCTTATTTGATCACTCGAGGATGAGTTATGGATAAATTGATATCTATTTTAATGACCTGTTTCGGTTGTTATGAGTAGACTAATGGTAAATCAATTAAGATAGAACACTTTTTAGGTAATGATTTAAAACTTTTAAGCTAGGTCAGACTTAAACGAAATTTGAGTCAAGTGAGGTCTTTGGCAATCCAAGAATAGATTGGTTTCACAACTCAACCTTTCACACACATGATGACGCCTGTTAGATTCCACCCACAGGAAAAGCAACCTAATACCCATGGTACTTATCCTAAGTCATTCCTTGTAATGATAACTAACATCATACAACCAAACCATCATTAATCTATGGCAAAACTTATGTCACGTCACCTATACAGAGCTACCATAGACTTGAAATATATATATATATATATATATATATATATATATATATATATATATATATGTATGTGTGTATATATGTATATATATGTGTATGTATGT
>JAPFFP010045208.1:0-11813 GCA_026153255.1 Solanum medicagineum | reverse complement strand
GATTGTATATATTATTCTTATTCTTATTCCTATTCTAACGTAGATAAGTGGTATAATTAATTATTTACTTCCAATAAATTCACTATCATCCTTGTAGTGTAACATGCAACCATTAACACAACAATCAATTATATGATGTGACAATCCTAATTTGGAAATCAATTTCTTTGCTCGATAGAATTTGTTGGGTATGTTAAACTCAGGATTAACCAATTTGCCCTACAGATCAACCACTGAGTCCATTTCCACATTAGGAACATTCCAATCCGATTTAATATTCATTAATCTAACTATTATAGGCAAAGCAAAATTCGCACTTCCCTCACATAATGGATGACTAGTCTCTTCTGATTCTGCACAGAAGCATCTAGCTTCTTCATTAGGAGCTTCAGTAAAGAATTGGTCAAGTTCCATCCTTCTCGAACTCCAAAAGCATCATTGATCATTTCATGAACTCTATCATGTTGAAAGGTGTCATGTTGATTTCTATCAGGTTCAAATCTAATCTGACCATGTGGTATAAGCATATTATATTCATCCACTGGCATTGTATTATAAAATACACCATTCTGTCCATCTATTTCTCCATGATCTACCCACATGAAGTATCTGGGCTTAAATCCCTTACAATACAAATGCATAACTTCATCTGGACTAAAGAGTTTTAGGCACCTACATACACTACAAGGACACATAACCAATTGATTTCTGTTAAAACTATCAAGTGTCATTACATGATCGATAAAACTTCTAACACCGTCAATAAATGTAGATTTCAGCCAACCATCATTTTCACAATACATTTCATACATCCACAAACAATTATCCATCTACAAAAAATATTCAAGTATATTCACGATTCAAAAGTGCATAAGTTGAATTTTTCTAAGTATAAAACTACTAAAATTCACTTTAACAAGTATATAAACTCTAAATTCTAAATTATATTCAACTTAATGTTCACAACTACATAAAGTTTACTTCACATCCTAAAATATAATGACTCATGTTCCAAAAGTGCATAAGTTGAATTTTTCTAAGTATAAAAGTACTAAAATTCATTTTAACAAGTATATAAGCTCGAAGTTCTAAATTATATTCAACTTAAAGTTCACAACTACTTAAAGTTTACTTCATATCCTAAAATATAATAACTCAAGTTTCAAATGGGCATGTCACGCCCCAGGAGGGTACCCTAGGCGTAATTGGCACTCGGAGACTATCACTAGCCCCCAAGCGAACCACCTAGTCTCATGACATTCGTTCAATCAGTTGATTAGCGGAAGATATTAAAGAATAATATAAATTATCAGTGGGCTACATGACCTATCAACTATGTCTATCATATGAAACAAGAATAATGAAAGAAATCGGTTTAAAAAAAGAAAGGGGAAAAGAACCCCGACATCAACCATCGTCAATCCGTGTCTATGAAGCCTCTACAATTACTGTCTAAGAAGCTACCATGAAAGGTCATGGCTACCACAACTCAAAAGAAAATAACTCAAATGATTAAAAGAAAGAACCATCCTCCGAATGTAGGGGAGGACTCACCAAATCTCTGGCTAAAAGTCTGTAAACCTCAATGATTCGCCTGTTAAAGTCCTTTGTCTACTGAATCTGCATCATGAAATGATGCGGCACTTAAGGGGCGTCAGTACGTGGAATATACTGTATGTAAAATAGGCTAAAGTAAAGAGTGTAGGCCAGACAATATGACATAGCATCAACCCATCAGTTGCTCAATCTCAACTCAGGATAAGGAATAGGACACTATCACATCACCATCAATCAAGACTTATACTATCACATCAACATCAGAGTACTATCAACATGAAACCTATCTTGGAATTTTTCTAATCGACTACCACTATCTATGAGCTAATAGTGATACAACAAAGAGATGTCGTTACCACATTATCTAGTACCTTGTCAGTGTAAATGATGAGTCTATCGGTGGATCCATAAGTCTATCAAGTCATCTTTTGCGAAAAAGAAAACACTCATTTTTAGGTCCAATCCTCTCCTATGCTGGCCACGTAGTTAATGAGTGTGAGTGGGACTCACTCTTACCCATTTTGGTGTCAATACTCCTCCATGACTTGACTTGCTCATACACTGTCAATCAATCAATCAAGAATTTCCATCGCCTAACCTCTTCGGGCAAGAAACCTCAACTCATCTCAACATCTATCAACTTAAGGAGTAGGATCATTATTTCATAATTAACTTCAATCTCGTTTAGACTCTAAGGACACTATGTTCGTAAACTTCAGTCATTAACACCTTCATATCAGGATCCAAACCACAGCAAACAACATACCCAAATGGCCAAAGCTCTAGACATTACCCCTAAGTTCGTGTTTGGAGTCTTTAGTTAAAGAAATCATGCAGGTATACACATAATCATACAATACATCGCTTAAACAGTTAATTCAAGTTACGATGATCATCAATTTAAGAAATATGTGTAAAATAATAGCAATTTTTAAGATAACATTCAAGAAATCACAGATAGGACCCATCACATTCTACCATTCAACCTAATTCAATCATTGGGGCACATGGGAGAACAATCCCATGTTCCAGGTATCCTTTATATACCTGGGATGAAGATTGTACAAATCTTCAACAAGAAATCAACCTTCAACTTAAACCCCCAAGACCTCTCTTCTTCCTCTCTCAGAACTTACGCACTCAGAACCAGGAGAATATGGGTTTTTGAAAACCTTCGTACGAATTAAATGAGTTAAAACACATTTTGGGGCATTAAAATGGGTTAGGAATATCCAAAATACCCTTCCCAAAAAAGAATTAAGATTTTATATTGTGTAGACACATGTCTGCATAGCGCCATGGGCGCGGACATGTACATTTTTGTGATCTTTTGAGATTTCAAGTTCCCGTCGAAAAATTGAAAAAAAATAAGTGCTGATACGCATCTAGACACGTCGTGCCTTGGGCGTGCATTGACACTACGTCAGGTCAAACTATGAAAAGTTATTTTTCGACCCAGTTGCTCTAAAATCGGGTCGAGATCATTTTCCCACTCGATTATTTGCGCTGATAGCAAATTCGGTTCGAATTTCCCATCAGAGTTTGGGAAGATGCGTTATGCGCACGATTACATTCTAGGGACTTTTCAATAATTTTACGGGGTGTTACATCATATTCCCCTTGGGATCATTTGTCCTCGAATGATGAGTAAAGGTATAATAAGGGCACGAGTAGACTCAAAACTTATGTCACTCCACCCTCGAGAACTCTCGAACTCTCAACTATCCATCACCTTCCACATCTCTATCTCAAACTCAAGAATAGAATCAATACATCAACTCAAGAATAGAAATTTTAATTATGTTAAGGATAGGGACATTACCTTCGACATCATGGTCATTTGGAATGAATAGGTACGGGCATTTGATTTTCATCATTTCCTTAACTTCCCATGCAGCTTCCTCAATGAACTGATTCCTCCATAGAACTTGACGGAGGCTATCTCCTTATCTTTCAGCTTACTGACTTGATAGTCAAGAATTTGTACTAGAACTTCCTCATAAGGAAAACTATCCTTCACTCTCGTCCTCCTAATAGAGATTGTCAAATACTTCTTCAGCATTGAAACGTGGAATACCGGATGGATCCCGTCTAGCTCGAAAGGCAAGTCTAACTAATAAGCGACCTTCCCAATCCTCCTCATAATCTGATAGGGTCCGATATAGCGTGGACTCAACTTCCCTTTCTTACCGAACCTCATGACACCCTTCATGGGTGACACCTTCAAGTACACCCAATCGTCCACCTCAAACTCCAAGTACCTTCTTCTCACATCAGTGTAAGACTTTTGACGACTTTGTGCTATCTTCAACCTTTTTCTGATGACTTTCACCTTTTCCATGGACTGGTGGACAAGATCAGGTCCAATCAGTTCAGCTTCACCAACCTCAAACTAGCCAATCGGTAATCTACATCTCTTCCCATACAAGGCTTTATAAGGGGCCATCTAGAAACTGGCATGGCAACTGCTGTTGTGCGCAAACTCAATTAATGGCAGATGATCATCCTAATTCCCCTTGAAGTCAATGACATATGCTATCAATATATCCACCAAAGTTTGAATGGTGCGCTACGCCTGTCCATCTATCTGAGTGTGGAAGGCTGTGCTCAGATTAACTTTCGTAGCCAATCCCTTTTGAAAAGAACTCCAAAATTGGGAGGTGAATTAAGCTCTTCTGTTAGAGATGATGGACAAGGGAACACCATGTAACCTCACAATCTCACAAATGTATAACCGGGCATATTCCTCAGTCTTATCAGTTGTCTTGACTACCAATAAGTGGGCTGATTTAGTCACCTTATCCATAATCACCCATATCAAATCATGATGCTTTTGGGACCTTGGTAAACCGATAATGAAATACATGTTGATCATCTCTCATTTCCACTCAGGAATTTTGTAATCCTGGGCCAATCCACACGGTCTCTGATGTTCAACCTTGACCTCTTGACAATTGGGGAACGTAGAGACGAATTCAACAATGTTGTTCTTCATTTCATTCCACCAATAGACTTACCTCAACTCGTGGTACATCTTTGTGGAGCTAGGATGGATAGAGTATCTGGAGTAGTGAGCTTCGACTATGATTCTTTTCCGGATGCCGTCTACATTGCGCATACATAAGCTACCTTGATATTTCAACACCCTATCTCTCCCTTTGGACAAAACCATCAACTTTTGCTTGTGAATAACTTCTTTCAATTGAAACAAGATAGGGTCCTGATCTTGTTTTTCCTTTACTTCTGACACTAGAAATGAAGCAGAACCATTTCTAACATTGACCCCTGCCTTCATCGTCCTCTTTAAGTTGCACTCCCATTCGAGCCAATCCATGAACTTCCTTAGTCAATTCTTTCTTCCCTCTCTCCACATGGCCAGTGCTACCCATAGACAACCTGCTAAGAGCATCAACAACAATGTTAGCTTCACCTGGGTCATTGAGAATGCTCATGTCATAATCTTTGAGCAACTCCAGCCATCTCATTTGCCACAGGTTGAGCTTCTTCTAGCTGAATACATATTGCAAACTCTTGTGGTCAGTGAACACGTCCACATGCACTCCACAAAAATAGTGATGCCAGATCATAAGTGCAAATACCACCGCTACCAACTTGAGATCATGTGTCGGATAGTTTTTCTCATGTATTTTAAGTTATCTAGAAGCATAGGCTATCACCTTCCCTTTATGCATTAGCACACAAGCAAGTCCAACTTTAGATGCATCATAGTATATCACAAAGTCTCTCGTCCTATCAGGCAAAGTCAAAACTAGTGTTATAGTCAATCTAGTCTTTAACTCTTGGAAACTCTTCTCACATTCATCCGACCACTAAAACTTGGCCTTCTTCTGAGTAAGCTTGGTCAATGGTGCAGACAAAGAAGAGAAGCCCTCAACAAGTCTACGATAATAGCCTACCAATCCGAAGAAACTTCTTATTTCCATCAGAGAGGTGGGTCTAGGCCAGTTCTTAACTGTTTCAATCTTTTGGGTATCCACCCCAATACCATCCCCCAAAACAACATGGCCAAGGGAAGCCACGGACCTGAGCCAAAAATCACATTTTGAGAAATTCACATACAATTCATGGTCTTTGAGAGTTTGCAAAACCACTCTAAGATGATTAGCATACTCCTCTTCATCCTTAGAATACACCAAAATGTCATCAATAAATACGATCAAGAACATGTCAAGATATGGTCTGAATACCTTTTTTATCAAATCTATGAAAGGCGATGAAAAAGAACTCGAAATGGCCATACTGTGTCCTAAAGGCTGTCTTTGAAATATCACTTTCCCTCACCTTAAACTGATGGTAACCTGATCTGAGATCTATCTTGGAGAAGCAAGTAGCACCCTGAAGTTGGTCAAATAGATCATCTATCTTCGAGAGAGGATACTTATTCTTGATTGTGACCTTATTTAGTTGTCGGTAGTCTATACATATTCTGAAGATACATCTTTCTTAGACACTAAGCCTTATGAAACCTTTCTTCAACAAGTTTTCAATTGTTCTTTCAATTCTTTCAACTCAACAGAGGCCAATTCTATAAGGTGGAATTAAAATGGGTTGGGTCTCGGGGAGAAAATCTATCGCAAAGTCAATCTCACTGTCAGGAAAGGACTTCGGGTAGATTATCAGGAAACACCTTAGGAAACACATTCATAATCGAGGCTGACTAAAGAGTAGAAGACTCAACATCATCAGACTTAACTCACACGAGGTAGTAAATACAACCTTTGGAGATCAACTTTCTGGCTCTTAGATAGGAGATAAACTTGCCCTTAGGTGCGACAGAACTCCCCTTCCACTCTACGATAGGTTCATTAGGAAACTGAAACTTAATAATCTGAGTTCTATAGTCAATAGAGGCATAACAGGTGTGAAGCCAATCCATGCCAAGTATCACATCGAAGTCAACCATCTCCAATTCTACCGAGTTAGCCAAGGTATCTCTATGATAAATGGAAACTACTCAATCCGTGTAGACTCTCTCAGCTAAGATAGACTCACTAGTAGGAGTGAAAATAGTGAAAGGTTCAGCATACACTCTGGGAGAATCTTGAACTTACTTGCCACAAAAGGAGTCACAAAAAACAAACTGGCACCTGGGTAAAGCAATGCATAACAATTGAAAGTAAAGACTCGAAGCATACCCGTAATAACATCTGGTGTAGCCTCATGATCCTGTCGATTACCCATAGCATACATACGGTTGTCCCACTTTCTGTGCCTGTAGTAGTACCCCTTTGTTGATTGCCAGTTGGGGGTGTTGCTGAGTACTGTGCATTGTTGCTCCCTTCACCTCATCTACTCTTTGGACACTCAAACTGGAAGTGACCAGTCTATCCACATGAATAGCAAACATCCTTACCCACACGAGACTTATCCAGATGAAGCTTACCACACCTGTCATAAGGTGGTTTTCTCTTTGCACCTTGGGTCACACTAACTTGAAATTGAGCACCCTGAGCCTTATAATTCTAGCAACCATAAGACTTCTGATCATACATGTTTGGTTAGACGGGTGCACTCGCTACAGAGGCTGTATGATGAGAAGATCTCTTCTGAAAATAGGATTTGTCATCCATATTTTGCCTCTGCTAGCCAGGCTCATCTCCAGCTGTTTTGCTTTCCTGTTTACTACTCTTCTCTATCTCTTCTCTTATCCTACTCTATTTGTTGGGCATACACCATAATCCTGGGAATGTCCATGTCGGGGATCACCAAAACTGCTTTCACTCTTTTTGCACATGCCTTCCTAAGACAGACATAAACTTTCTCATCCTCTCGCTCATGTCTTGGACCATCTTCGGAGCATATCTAGACAGCTTGATAAACATAGGACTGTACTCCTTAATAGTCATCCCTCCTTGCTTCAAGCTCACAAACTCATAAACCTTAGCCTCACTCAACTCTTGAGGAAAGAAATGGTCAAGAAAAGTGAAACACCCCAAAACGTGCCCGAAAATGTGCCTCAAAAGTACCCATAATCGTGATTTTCGTATATCTCAGAATTCCTTTATGATATCGAAAATCCAACTTTATAGTCATGATTAGGGGGTAAAATGAATGGAAGATGGGTATAACCCCAATTTTAGAGCAATCGTAGCAAAATTTGATTTTCCAAAAAAATACTTATCCAGGGTCGATCCGTACCTGAGGCGCAATGCGTTAGGGGCACAGAGATGTGTATTTTGTTGCCAGTTTCACTGTTTTGGCCTAAAGCTTTGGGGCCTTGGGCCTAAGCCCTCATATGCGTAAAAACACCTATGCTTAGTAATTTTTCAACTCTATATCATTCAATACACTCTCAAAACCCTCTCTAACACTTAGCCAAATATCTCATCCAAATTCAAGTGTCCCAAATTCATTTCTAGATCCCAAGAGTTTGATTCAACTTCAAGTTCTCACTTAAATCTTCATCAAGAAAATCCCCAAATTTCAGGTATGTGGGTTTCAAACATTGGGTCCTTTCACCCATGGTGCCCAAAATTCCTTTTAATGTAAATTGCATGTTTTCAAGTTGGATTATCTATGGTATCTCTTATTATAAAAGTTGATTATAAACTGTGTTGGGTTTAATAAAATATTGACTGTTTAAGCATGTTTTGAGCTATGAATCTACGATCTATTATGAGATTTGATGAGGGGTTTCAATGTATCTCGCATGAGGGTGTTACCAAGTGTTAGTGGGTTGAGTTACATTGAGTTTTCTCACATGATGTCACTCTTGAATTGCATGATTTTGAACTACAATTACACACCAACCAAGTGTTTTATAAAATATCTGGTTAAGGATTCTTGAGTTATTGATAATCTGTTGTATGACTTATGAGTCAAGTGACCTTATGATGATGAAAGGAATATATGTATATGTTGAATTCATGAAAAGTATCTATGGTGTTGCAAGTTAACCACACCTTGTTAAGGTGGTGTCAAGCCTCAATCACCTTGTCGGGGAGGGGGGGTAAGCTCGTACTACCAATTGCGGTATGGGTACCTCAATCGCCTTGTCAGGGGATTGTAAGCCCGTACTACTATGTTGGGGGGTATACCTCAATCACCTTGTATGGGATTGGTAAGCCTGTACTACCATGTCGGGGGGTAGATACTTCAATCTCTTTGTCGGGGGTGGTAAGCCCGTACTACCAATTAAGGGATAGATACCTCAATTGCCTTTCAAGGGGGTGGTATGCCTTGGATTCCAAGTACTAGTTTGCTTGTCTATGATGATGGTCTCTTCCTATACATGTAATATGTTATATACAAGCATGTTTTACTTCAAGCATTGATCACGTATGCCATATTGTTATTATACTACCCATTGCCTATGTTTATGCATTTTGACTATGTTGCCTATCTTTTATTGCATTGCATCCTGCATACTTAGTACATTCAAACATAGTAATGCATACTTTATGCCTACATGATGTTACCATATAGGAACCGGAGCTCCTCACGATCATCCTCCACATGGCTAGTTGTGATATCTTGAAAATAAACTTTGGTAAGTCCTAAAGTTCGGGGACACTAACTATGATACTCTTGCCTATTTTAATTCTTTATGTTGAACCCTTGATACTATGAGGATGGGACCGAAAAGTTTCTTGGCCCCCACCCCTTCTATGTTTAGAGGTGTTGTTGGATAGGTGATGTAATTATGCTATGCTCTTGACTCTTCATTGCTTAAGGTTATCTAAGACTTCCCTTACTCCCTTTATCCTTATTTGAATTTGTTGATGATGTTTACTTTGCTTCCGCGACTAAGGATGTGTGACTGATATGATAAGAAGATTGTTTGGGTCCTTTCGGGTTCACATTCACCGTGTCACGTCTAGACCCTAAGCTTGGGTAGTGAAAAATATTGTATCATAGCAATAGGTTGTTAATGTTCCTCTGAATTTAAAACACCGCGCGGATTAGAGTCATGTTCATGGTTGTGAAGTGCACCACGACTATGAATAAGAGGCTATGAGGCATTTTAGAAAATGTTTCCCTTCTCCTTGATCTATGTCGTGCTATAGAAGTTAAGGTAAGGCTTTCCCCAAATGAATGTTCTTTGCTATTTTAGATCAAGCCTAATATAAGAGGAAGTAGAGCCCGCAGTTTCGAGGAGCAACTGGCATCTCCCACTGGTGCATCCATTGTTGCTAGAAGAGTCTATAGAAATTGTCCCATTTTCATTTTGCATAAAATATTGCCTTGTGATTTTGTTGAGTTGGATATGGTGGATTTTGACGTCATTCTTGGGATGGAATGGTTGCATACACATTATGCCTCTATTGATTATAGAACTAGTAGGGTCAAATTCTATTTCCCTAATGAACCTGTCCTTGAGTGGGAGAGTCATGATGTGGTGGTCAATGGTAGGTTTATTTCTTGCGTTAAGGCCCAAAAGTTGTTTTCTAAGGGGTGTCTCTATCATCTTGTGAGTGTTAGGGAGGTTGCGTCCAAGGTCCTTCCTATAGAGTCGGTCCTGGTGATGAATGAGTTTTTTTGATGTCATTCCTAGTGAGCTTCCTGGTGTTCCTCCCGAAAGGAAAATATATTTTGGTATAGACCTCTTTCCCGATACTCAATCCATTTCCATTCTCCCTTATCGTATGGCCCCGATGGAGTTAAAGGAGTTGAAAGAGAAATTGAAAGATTTATTGGAGAAGGGTTTTATTAGGCCTAGCCAATCACCTTGGGGTGTACCGATGTTATTTGTCACGAAGAAGCATGGTACTCTTAGAATGTCCATTCATTACCGGGAACTTAATAGGGTTACCATAAAGAATAAGTACCCTCTACTAAGGATTGGTGACCTTTTTGATCAACTTCAAGGGGCTAGTCACTTCTCTACGATTGATCTTCGGTCCGGGTATCACCAAGTAAAAGTGATGGAGTGTGACATTCCCAAAACGACTTTCCAGACTAGGTATGGGAACTTTGAGTTTGTGGTTATGTCCTTCTGGGTTGACTAATACACCGACTATCTTCATGGATCTTATAAATAGAGTCTTTAAACCCTACCTTGATTTGTTTGTGGTGGTATTTATTGATGATATCTTGATCTATTCCCATAGTGAGGAGGAGCATGTGTATCACTTGAGGGTGGTGTTACAAATCTTCAGGGAGGAAAAGTTGTATGCCAAGTATGAGAAGTGTGACTTTTTGTTGAAAGAGGTTTCCTTCCTAGGTCATGAAGTGTCGAGTGATGGTATTGAGGTGGATCCTAAAAAGACGGAGGTGATTAGAAATTTGCCTAGACCTTTGACCCCATCGGAGATTACAAGTTTCTTGGGTTTAGCGGGTTATTATCGGAGGTTTGTGGTTCTCCTCTATTGCTTCTCCTATGACTAAGTTGACCCAAAAGAAGGAAAAATTTGTGTGGTCTAATGAGTGTGAGAAGATTTCCAAACTTTTAAAGATAAACTTATCTCCGTTCCTATCTTGTCTCTACCGAAAGGGTTGGACTGGTTTATTGTGTATTGTGATGCCTCAAGAATTGGTTTGAGTTGTGTTTTGATGCAAAATGGTAAGGTGATAGCTTATGCCTCTAGACAACTTAAGGTGCATGAAAGGAACTCTTCTACCCATAATCTTTAATTGGCAGCCGTGGTGTTTGCTTTGAAAATTTGGCGTCATTGTTTGTATGGACTCCATGTTGATATGTTTACCGATCATAAGTATCTCCAATATGTGTTAACCCAAAAGGATCTCAACTGGAGACAAAGAAGATGGCTAGATCTCCTTAAAGATTATGATATGAGTGTGCATTACATCCCGGTAAGGCTAATATTGTGGCCGATGCTCGAAGTAGGGTTTTTATGGGTGGCCTAGCTCATGTTGATGATGGTGACAAAGGGGTAGAAAGGGAGATCCATCGGTTGGCTAGATTGGGGGTTAGGTTGGCAGAGGTTGATAATGGCTGTGTAGTAGTTGTTGATGGTTCTAAATCTTCATTGATTGAGGAAGTAAAGGCAAAGCAAGATCTTGGCCCGCCTTGTAAAAGTTAAAGGATTTGGTGAGAGATGGTAAGGTGGAGGCTTTCTCCCAAGGGGGAGATAATTCCCTTAGGTACCAAGGTAGGTTATATGTGCCCAATGTTGATGCCTTAAGAAAGAATATTTTAGATGAGGCTTATAATTCTTCCTATTCTGTTAACCGGGGTTCTATAAAGATGTATAGAGATTTGAGAGAAGTGTATTGGTGGGGTGGTATGAAGAAAGATATTGCGAAGTTTGTATCCGGTTGTCATAATTGCCAAC
>JAPFFP010045207.1:0-11814 GCA_026153255.1 Solanum medicagineum | reverse complement strand
TGATTCAGTTCGTATATGTAGAGGTCTGTGGATACATGTGGGTGTGGGATATTGCATGTGGTATGACTACGTATGTACGATAAGTTGATGGGCGATTCTACCGTAGCGGTGACCTTGTCGTCCCGCATATATATGTGTATAGATATTTGCTGTATGCTGGGGTTGCGGTTTGCAGGTTTGGTTAGTCAGTAAAACAGAGGAAACTCTGCCGAAATTTCGATAGATTCCAAGCTATTATAGTTGGATATCCGGTTTAGTGTTGTCTGGGTGCCCAATTGGCACTAATCACGGTCCCTGGGTTGGGTCGTGACAACATCTCCTCAACATAGATATATGAAATACCGGATGAACCATATCCATTTCCCTAGTCAATTCCAATTCATAAGCAACTTTACCAATTATCCTCAACACTTTATAAGGACCCACAAACCATAGGCTTAATTCCTTCTCTTGCCAAACTGGATCACACCCTTCATGGGTGGGACTTCCAAGTGAACCAATCATCAACACATGCACACATAGCCTACCCTAGTACCTAAGGACACTATCTCTCCCTTGGGAGGAAACCTCCGCTTCACCTTCTTCCCCCAAAGCATTCAACTCTAGCAAGGTTAGGTCAAGGTCTTGCTTTAACTTGACCTCATCAATCAAAGAAGTTTTGAAACCATCAAAACTATTACACTATCATTCTTAACTTCATCCAACCTTATTCCCAACCTAGCCAACCCGTGTACTTGTCTAACCACCCTTTGTTACCCAAGATTCACACTTATCATATTTAACAAACAACCTCTCATCCCTCAAGATTGCGACATCATCCTCAAATGACTCACAAGCTCTTCTTCATTCCGGAAATAAATCAATTTACCATCCACAACTACCATAGCTGGGGCATTAGTCAAGCAAAAGACACTACCACAAATTCAAATATGGGGAAGTACATCAAGAACTTATTGACCACCAGAACTGACTCAATGGGAAGGATCTTAGACTCAACATCTCTAACCCTTACAAGATGGTAAATGTAACCCTTTAAAGATCAATTTGGCCCTTAAGACAAGAAACGAATCTACCCTTAACTATCACTTTACAACTTCCCCACTCAAGTACGGACTCATTAAGGAATTGGGATCTAACTTTACGGGTCCTTCAATCAATGGAAGCATGATATACATGTAACCTATCCACACCCAAGAATAATCTCAAAATCCACAATTGCAAGTTCAACAAAATCACTAGACAAGACTATGCAATAAAGACATGGAACAACCACAATATACCTTTCTCTAGCAATAATAGGCTCACCAAAGGGGGGATTATACATCTAGAAGGATCACATTGCAATTCGTGACTCTCATAAAGCTTACTAGCAACTAAAAGGAATAATGACAGAAACAACGGTACTCAAATCTATCAATACATACACATCAAAATCAAAGCCTTTAACATACTGGTAACAACATTGGGCACCTCATCCCTTCCTAGCCTCCCTTGAAGAGCATAGAACTGATTATGTCGTGGAGCACGCCATTGTCAGCCATTTTGATCCCCTTGGTCAACATGACCACCTTTGTTTGAGCATGTGGTTGGAATTTTGTGACCCATCTCATCACACCCAAATCATACACTCGTGTTCCTCCAACATGTACCACCATGTTTCCTCCCACATTTTGGGCTTCTAAGACGAGTCACCCCGTCATCACCTCCTTAGAGACTTTGGTTAGGTGCTCCATTCTTAGCAACCATCTTGGTTGGAGCACTAGAGGATCCTTGGCCTTGAAATGCAAGACCTTATTGAAAACGGCCACCCTTAATCCGAGCCCTCTTGGACTCCCCACTGCTCTTCTTCCTAAGTTTCTCCCCCTCAAGTTGTTCGGCATAGGTCATGAGCCGAGACAAATCCATAGCACTTACAAGCATCGCGGTACGACACTCTTCATTTACCAAGTCGGACACCCCTAACACAAACTTGTTCGTCCTTGATCTAGGTTCAACAACCAATTATGGGGCATACTTGGAGAGCTTGTTGAACTTGAGGTCATACTCCCTCACACTCATGGAGCCCTGCTAAATATTGATGAACTTTATCGCTGTAGCTTCTCTCAACTCAATCGGGAAGAACCAATTGAGGAAGGCAACATTGAACTCCTCCCAAGGAATAGCATCATGATTTTCCCTCTCCATCTTTCATTGCACAAATCAAATTTGAACCACACCTTTTAGTTGGTAGGCCGCTAGCTCCGTCTTCTCCTCCGAATTGAACCCCATGATAGATAGCACCTTATGTACCTCATCTATGAACTCTTGGGGATCCTCATCCATCTTGGATCCATGGAACTCCAGTGGGTTCATTCTAGTGAAATCATTCACCCTAGAAACTGGAGTGGGAGCATGAGGGGCTGGGCCCCTTGGTGAATTTAGTTGGTCATTGCATGTGCAAACATAGTGATGGCATTCCGGAACTCGACTTGAGAAGCATCTTCTCCTTGAGGGGTTTAGGGAGAGGGATAAGCCGGTTACCCCATGGGTGCACGAGCCCTCCTTAGTCTTCCTCTTTGTAGCAGCATGATCTAGAAGAGCAAAGAGCATTCGTTAGGGGAAAAGCCTTACACTTGCATATAAAGCATATATAGGCCATGAAGTAGTGAAACATTTCCTAAATCGTCTCATAAACTCTCATTCATAGTTGTGGCACGCTTCACAACCATGAATAAGACTCTAATCGACACGGTGTGTTGGATTCCGAGGACCATTAACAACTTAGTGCTCTAATACCAAGTTTTTCACGATCCAAGCCTAGGGCCTAGACGTGACACGGCGAATGGGGAACCTGAAGGAACCCCAAGCAAGCCTTTTAGCATATCAATCACACATCCTTGGTCGCAGAAGCAAAATAAGTACAACAAGAGATATAAATAAAGGAAGAGTCAAGGTCATAGCATAATTACATCTTAATATCCAACAACACCTCTATCATGGAATGGAGCGGGGGCCAAGACATTATTCGTGCTCACTCTCATTGTATCAAGTGTTCAACATAAAGAAATAGAAAATGGCAAGAGTGACATAGATAGCGTCATCAGACTTGAGGACTCACCAAAGCTTAACGTCAAAGCACCGAACCAATCACGTGGATGATGATCAAAACACACTCTGGTCCCTACATGGTAATATCATGTAGGCATAAAGTATGCGTTAGTACATTTGAATGTACTAAGTATGTGGGATGTAATGCAACAAGAGTCCTACGTCATAATAACAAGATGATTAATCATAATCAAGGAACATAAACTCCATATGGAATATATACTCGGACTTTACATAACAGGCATGAGATAGGCCAAATAGCCACCTATCATCTTACGATATAACCTTTTCGGAGAGTGTTACCAAATACCCCTACCTTACGATATAGTCTTTTTGATAGGTAGTATAAGATGTCCCCTACTTTACGATGTAATCTTTTAGGTAGGAGCCATGAATTATTTCACCTTATGGAACAGCTGTTCCGATAGGTATTATAGAGTGCCCACACCTTACGATATAATCTTTTGAGGAGGAGCCATGATTTATTGTACCTTACGGCATAGCCTTTTTGGTATGTCCTTACCTTACGATATAACCTTTTCGGTAAGAGTCATGAGTTATTCTACCTTATAGCATGGCCTTTTCAGTAGGTCTTATAAGACGTCCATGCACTAAGTTGGTCGGACTCGAGTGTGGGTGTCCGATACGGGTGTGGATCTAGAGGTCGGATCCTTCATGATCTAATTTTTAAGATTCGGGATATGGATCCATGTATAGATACATGTGCGGGAATCTACCTAAAAATAACTAAAATATCTAAAAATAGAATGATAAAAGCAAAATTATTAGGTATTACATGAGAATTTGAGGGAAAAAATGGAAGAAGATTAAAGGAAAATGAGTAACATAGAAATTTCTATATAAAAGTATTCCATTTTCTTCAATTTCACCTTAAGTTTTGGATTGATTACAGAAATCATTGAAATTGTCCATACTTTTCCCATCGATTTTGGTCAAAGTACCCGAAACCGGTTGACCATATCAGACACAGATCCCACACCCACACCCATGTCGTGTCGACACGGGTGCGACACCATAAGTGAAGAGTCCAAGCAACTTAGTCCATGCCTTACGATATGTAATCTTTTCAATAGGATTCATGGAATTAGCTCATCAAACTATCACATTCAAGTATCAAGAAAGGACTTCACAATTTCCCAAGAATCATAACAAAACATAGGAGCCCAGTAATCCACTTGCAATACCATAGGTACTTTACATGAATTCAATGCATACATGCAAGCCCTTAATCACCATAAAGTCACTTCAGTCATAAACCATGCATTAGACTATTGATAACATGAAAATCCTTGACTTGACATTTTATCAAACACTTGGTGGGAACATATGAGTACATGTTTAATTCATGCAAAATGCAAGAATATAGATCATGAAATAGTAAAATCAATGCATCTTAAAGCCATGTAAATCAACCCACAACATCATTGTAAAACTCCATCATGGGTAACTTGTATATCGTATCAAAACTTCACAATAGCTCATAGATTTCATAACTCAAAACATACATAGTCTCAATAGACAAAACCAACTCATAGTATAAGCTTGAGATAGATACACATGCATATTTAATGAACATTTCATAAAACCCCAACATATTTCATGCTTATAATCCATAATAAAAGATACCCATAGGTAATACAACTTGAAAACATGCAATTTTCCTAAGGTAGGAAGATTGGGCACCATGGGTGAAAGGATTCAATGGCTGAAGCCCACATACCTAAATTTAGGGATTCCTTGATGTAGACTTGAAAGAGACTTGAAGCTTGAATGAAGTTCCTGAGATCTGGAATTAAGCTTGAGACACTTGAATTTGGATGAAATATTTGATTAAGTGTCAGAGAGGGTTTTGAGAGTGCCTTAGTGATATAGAGTTGAAAAATGGCTAAGTAGCATGGGCCTAAGACCCCAATGCCATAGGCTGAAACAGGATTTTTGAGGAACAAATAACACTGATCTACACCCCTGGTGCATCGCGGCCAGGGCATGAATAGTTACTAGAATTTGAAAATTTAAAAAAAAAACTTTTTGCTACGAGTGCTCTAAAATCGGGGTTATACCCATTTCCTACTTAATTTTTCCCCCTGATCACGAATATGAAGTTGCATCTTTGATATCACGCATGGATTTTGATATATATGGAAATTATGATTATGAACATTGTCGAGGGACATTTTCGGGCCTTTTTGGGGCGTTTCAATACTAGTATGTGAAATAGCTCATGAAAAGTAAAGCTCGACTCACTCATCTCGACTCATGGACTCATGCTCAACTTAATATGCAAGTTTGAAGTAAATCATACTTTTAAAGTATACTCAGAAAAATAGACTCAATAATAATAAACTCAGTTTGAACAAGTCATGCTTAATCAATGTTGCTTGGGAGTTTGTCTAACCGACATACTCTTCTCACCACTATAGTTATGGTGATGTACAACAAATTCAACGTCGTTGCCACGACCACCCTTAACTTGCCAAGAAAAAGGAGGTCAACTCTCTCTTGGATCCATAATAAATGTTTTTAGATTACTCTTTCAATTTGCTCTTGAGACAACTTTGAGATTCTTAAACATTATTAACACTTTATTTGAACTTTGTGGTATATTAAGTTTCAGCCCATTTTTAATATTTAAGCAAAGTAACCAGGACAAGTGGTTTACTTCAGCCCATTTTTAATATTTAAGCCTTCTGCTAAGTAAAGTAGCCAGGACAAGTGGTTTACTTGAAGCCAAAAATGATTTTTGAGTGCCAGCTACGCACAAGGTAAAGATTTGAGGTGTCACATTATTTTTGTAATGTTTTTTGATAATGATAATAGTAATGGATATCTATTTTATTATTAAACTATTGTTTAGAGTTGTTAGTTGGATTATGTATTGTCTTTCGTGATTGATTCTCCCATCGATAATTAAATGTGGGTGCGTCTAATGGCATTATAGACTGTGATAGTTTGACTCAAATAAAAAAAAAAAAAAAAGGTCCAACTTTATTCGTTTCAACAACTCTTACATTGACAACTTTGAAAACATCTATAGTTAGGTAACATTTCCTTACTTGCTAACTACAAATTTTTCAAAAATAAAACACACTCAACTTTTTTTTGTAACAGAAGTGCGGTGGTAACTAAATTCATGCAAATTTTAGAAACATTGAGAGCAATATTAAGAGACTATTTTTCTACTCCTTGAAGATAGTCCCAGTCACATCTAGACCTGCAGTGCAAACAATCCTTTGTTAGCACAAACATGATAAGCATCTCCTAAATCAATCCATCATTTCTTATAGTTTCCCAACAAATTTGTAACGATCTAGTCCGCTAGTGATATTGTCGGTTTTGGGCCTATGCCTACACAGTTTTAAAACGCGTCACTAGTTGGTAAGGCATATACCCAACATCTCTCCTGTGTTTTGCTGATGTGGGGCTTTAAGACGGACTGTACAAAATTACATTCAAAAAGTACGGCACAGAAGTTACGATTTAATTATGTGTTTCATTACTGAAATATTTTTTAACTTTGTAATTACATTTTTCATAATATAATGATCTATTATGAAATAAAATTATATGGGAAATTACCTCAAATTTTGAATTTTGGTGATCATAGTGGAGTTGAAACGATCCTTGCTCTATATAGTAACATTTTCATTATTTCTTTGCTACATATTGAAATAACACACTAAAAGTTATAAGCATATTTATAAGCACTTTTAAAACATATTTCTCTACCATAAAATAAACTCATTTATATGAGAAATTACCTCATGTTCTTATTTAAAAAAATATTATGGAGGAAGAAACATTCTTCTGCAATAAAACTAATTCCATAATCTCCTTGCTGCACAGTTAAATAATACTTCAGAAGTTGCAAGCATTTTTATTGAAATGATATAATTTTGAGTTTAACTATTCAGCTATCAATATTACATTATCTTATTCACATATATTTAACCATGCATATAATAAAAAAGTTGATCATTTGTATACCACAAAAATGTAAGAAAAGTACAGCAAAAACTAATTAATCATATAATTTAGAAACTCTTTCACTTCAAAGTACATGATTATCACAACTAATTAAGTAGGAAAATAAAAGTGAGTAGAAAGAATAACTAGAATAGAAGAAAATGATAGTGTATATAAAATTTTCTAATTCATTTTATTTCGTAATTATATTTTCTTCAGAATATAATCATTTATTACTAAACATAAATAAAAATTACTCAAGTTTTAAATTTGGGTGATCATTATGGAGTTGGAATAATTCCTTCTCTGTGGTAGCATCTCCATAATTTTTATGCTACACATTGAAATAGGATATCAGAAGTGTAGTTTCAAAAGATAATACTCTTTGATTAAAAACATATGTATATAAGAAATTACCCCAAGTTCTTGATTAAGAAAATTATGGTGGAATGAATAATCTTCTTCAGTAAAACATTCATAATCTTCTTGCTGCACAATCAACTAAGGCATCAAAAACTGTAAATATTTTTGATGAAAATGATATAGTTTTGAGATTAATTATCTTATACAAAATTAATTAGATTCTATATGAAAAAAATATATCATTTGAGTTTTATCATTGAAATATTTTGTACCACACAAATTTAGACCTTTATATAACAAAGATAGATCGTTTGTATCGACGATAACAAGAATAAACTACCCAGCGTAATCATAGATCATTTATATTCGACGACAACAAGAATAACATACCTAGTGGAATCCCATAAGTGGGGTCTGGGGAGGATAAAATGTACACAGATTTTACCATTACCTAATAGAGATATAGAAGTTGTGGATAAAAAACTACTAAATGAAAATTTTACCAGTCAAATTATTTATAAACGAAGAAAAGTTGATAAAAAGAACAACAAATATTGAGATAAATGGTAATGTGTGAAATTTTTAAATTTAGTAATCTCGACAATTGGCATTTTTAGAATACAATTCTTTATGAAAATATATAGGTAAACGATAAACTTTCTTGAGTTCCAAATTTTGAGAAACACAATTGAGTTGAAACGATATTTTCTCTACAACAACACCTCCATAATTTTCTTGTTAAACAATGAAATAAAACAAAAAAGTGTAAGCATTTTTACTAAGGAATATTTTTACTATGTATTCACAAGTTTTTACATATAATTTCGAGTTATTATAAAAATATATATCTTACACAATACAAGTTTAGATTCTTGTATAACGAATATTAATTATTTATTTGTGTTTTTCAAAAATGTAAACAATAAATAAATCAAAATGTACAATCTTATTTCTCTTAACTAAAAAAAAAATACTTTTAGAATATAATATTATATGATAAAATATAGGTATATAAAAATTTACCTGAGATTTTGAATTTGAGAGAATATTATTGGGATGGGACGAACTTTCATCTGCAGTAATGCCACCATATTTTTCTTTCTACATAGAGAAATAAACATCATAAATTATACGTACAATCTATCATAATTAATTTTACATTATTTAATTGCAAGTTAGGATATCATTTTTATTTTTTAATATTAGATTATCTTATTCAACACATATTTACCCATGCATAGAATAAAAATTGATCATTTGTATACTAGAAAAAGGTAAGAAGAAAGAATTAAAAATTAATCAATCGTATTAATTAAAAACTCTTTTACTTCAAAATATGCAATCATTTCAACTAAGTAATCAGGATAATCGAAGTGTGTGAGAAAGAACAATTAATGAAGAGTAAAATAATAGTGTTTATAATAAAAATCCTTAAATTAATTTACTTTGTAATTACATTCAGAATATAATGATCTATTATCAAGAAAAAGTATATGATGGAAAAACTATCTCCAATTTCAAATTTGAATGATTATAATGGAATTAAAACTGCCCTTTCTGTTTAATAATATCTCCCTAAAAATATTATTTAATATATGAATATTCTTTCACCTAAAAATATACAATTATCTTCACTGATTTACTAGGAGAGAAGAAGTTGGTAAAAGGACAAATAAATAAAAAACAAAATAGGGTGTATAAATCTTTTAATTTTGGTTTCCTTTAAAATTATATCATTAAAATTACAATGCTCTATTGTCAAACATAGATATATCGAAAACAATCTCAAAGTTCCGAATTTGAGAGAACTTTATCGAGATGAAATGGTCTTTTCTCTGCAATATTACCTACATAATTTTTTTGCTGTATAGCAAAATAAAACAGCAAAAGCTGTAAGTATTACAAATAATATTTTCACAATATGTTTTCATATATGTTATGTTATAGTTATAGTTTCATAACTAGATTATCTTTATTTCATACATTGTTAGTTTTTTCTATGACAAATGTTGAGAATATTTGTTTTATGAATATGTAAGAATCAATTTTATTAAAGAATAATCATATAAATTGAATATTTTCATTTCAAAATATATAATCATCCTCACTCATTAACTTTAAAAAAAAAGGAAGAATGCTTAAAAAAATATAAAGGGAAGAGAAAAACGATAGTATAAACAAACTTAATTCATTAATCTAACCCTGAGAATTGCACTTTAAATATAATGCTTTATGATTTAACAAACAAATATATCTATGAGAAAGTACCTCAGGTTCTTGATTCAGTAAAATATTTTGAAGGAATAAACATTCTTCTGCAGTAAAATTTTCAATCTCCTTGTTGCACAGACAGATAAGACATGAGAAGTTGTAAGCATTTCTACTGATAAGAATTGTGGAGCCTGATATTGAATCGATGTACTGTGCTTAGAAACGTGTCCGACGAGGTCCGGAAGGCTCAGGGGAACTGTAGCAACGGTCAAACCACTGTAGCAACAGTCAGAACACTGTAGCAACGGTCAGGGTACTGTAGCAACGGCTAGGGTCCTTAGGCAGTTGTATAAATAGGAGGGTCATTTCATTTGTTAAGTATCCACAAATCCAACAATCTTGTAAAACATTCCCCAAGTGATCTCCGTGTATAAATGCATTCGGTGTAATTGAAAATATCCGGATATCATTAATATATATAACCCTATCGCTGTGGAGTTTACCCATTGGGCGTTACCACGAAAGTAACTTTTCTTCTTCTTCTTAGATCTTCAGATCGTATTTCCTAACAATTGCCGCCCACCGTGGGGCCGGAATCACTACGATCTGGATGTTGGTAAGAAACGCAGGAGGAAGAAAGGCTCCAAGAAGGTTGAGGAGGTGCAGGTCGGACCGTCACCAAGTGAGGCCATAACTCACTCACTTTCGGCTGCGGAGTTAAGCGATGACGAACGAGGTGAAGACCTCGGCAATGTTCCGCTCGGCAAAGGATGGGTCGAGAGGGTGGATAATGCTCGACGAGCAGTAGAGTTTTTTGGCCGCCGCTTGAATCAGTTTGATGGCAAGTTCCAGGCCTTGGAGGAATTCACCTTTGAGGAGAATGCGGACATCCAGAAAGGGTTGGACGGTTTCCAGGCGGCGGAGCTCGAGATGAGGGAGACCATCACTTCCTTAGAGTGTCGGCTCATGGAGGCACTCAGCAAGATGGAGGCCATGAGCGCCACCATGAAGACCATGGGTGACACCATGGAGGCTATGAGTGCGAAGCTGAGGGCACTTGAGGAAGGAGTGGCTACTGAAAGATGCATCGGGATTACTGGATTAGGGGAAGCTAGAATCGAGGCTCCCAAGCCACCTGTTTTCAAAGGCGTTTAAGACGCGCAAGAGGTGGAAAATTTCTTGTGGCACTTAGAGAATTACTTCAAGTGCAACAAGGTGAGCTGCGATGATACGAAGATCAACATGACCCTAATGTACCTGAGTGAGATGGCGATGCTGTGGTGGAAGCAAAAGGATGCTGAGATCGGAAGGGGACTCTGCACGATTAGCACGTGGGAGCAGTTCAAGGCGGAGTTCAAGAAGACCTTTTACCCCAACAATGTTGTCTATGAAGCCAAACAGAGGCTTAGGGACTGATTGCAGGGTTGGGCCAGGATGAAGCTGGTGCGTCGACAGATTTCCACCTTTGACAAGGCCATCACGCAGGCAGAGACTTTGACAGACGCTCGATATGATAGGCGAAGCAGAGACCGAGGGGAAGACTTGGATGGTGATTATGACTAAGGTGGGGGAGATGGTGGCAGAGGCCGGGGATGGCAGCCACGACCCAAGCATCATGTCACCAGCAGTCTTGATAATAGGAGGTCCGAAAGACAAAGCAATAGAGAGGGAAGGGCATAGCCCGAGAAAGCGCCTAAGTGCTACCTATGCGGGGAGCTGCATAGTTATAGGCATTGCCCCGGATTGAAGAGCCTTGGTGCCATACTGCAGAAACGGAAGGAGCAACAGGCACAGAAAGAGATGCACGATTCGGAAGAGGTATCAGAGCCTAGGTTCGGAAGGCAGGAGTGATGGACCGACGTGTGCGGAATCACCGGTGTGGCATTAGGACCAAAAAGATCTGTGGCATTAGGACCAAAGATCTGCAAGGTGCCTTGTATCGAAAATCTTCCTGTCATGTAGTCACATCCCGACCTAGGGACGTGACCGGTGCCCGGTAGGGGCACCTAGACATATCTACCCTTAATTTCCCAATGTATCTGACCTTGAAACCTGCAGAAATTTCGGAAGAGTTTCCTCTGTTTTATTAACCAACCTCACCTGCAAGAAAAGATCCAGCAACCTCCCAGACAACAATACAAATGTATATCTCTTTATACATAAACATAA